>JAVTVY010025441.1:0-110510 GCA_036873755.1 Hanleya hanleyi
AATTGGTGAGATATTACAGGTAATTATATACTTGTCTGATTGTTCAAGATCTCAGAAATATTGAAGCAGGAACAGGGTGGTAATGATATACTTGTCTGATTGTTCAAGCTCTCAAAAATACTGGACCAAGAACAGGAGGAGATATTACAGGTAATTATATACTTGTCTAGTTGTTCAAGCTTTCAAAAATAGTGGACCAGGAACAGGGGTGTGACAGGGACAGATATTACAGTTAGATTATCTATCAAGGAAAGATATTACAGGTAAATTATGAACCTGGTGGATTGTCCAAGCTCTCGAGATGACCAACCAGGAATATGGTGAGATATTATAGGTGGTGATATTTATGTACCTGGCTGATGTTCAAACTCTCGGGGTATTGGAAGCATGGTGAGATACTACTGGTAAATTATATGGCTAGCTGATTGTCCACGTTCTAACGTCTAGTATAACCAGGAATAGGGGATGATTTTGAAGGACATTTTGTAGGTGGTTCAGTAAGTTACATACCTGAGTGATTATCCATGTCCCCAGGATCTTACAGGTAAATCATGACTATGTAGCTGGCTGATAGGGCAAGCTCTCGGGACAGCAAACGTCAGATCCGACATTCAATATTCAGCCGTCGTCGGTAGATACTCCATGTAGGATGTTATTGTCTGAGTCTTTTGTGCAGCTGAAAAGGCTTCAGTCTAGACATATTGTTGTCCCCAGACTTGTCTATTGTCTGCATTGTCCCGTGATTCTTACATGGAGTATGAACCCCGTCCGGTAGTCCATAAAAAATAATTCCGCGTTAATAATAGAAAAGCCTATTTCATATGACAGGACCAAATGTAAATGAAATAATAATAATACAAACGCAAAATTGTTTCCTACAAGTCAACAGTTTTTCAATGATATCACCGAGACGTGATCCTAATCGCTTTACTTAGTATGTATCTCAGTGGCGCTTTGAACACCATGGAGATGTAAAACACATTGAATTTGCGTGTATGACAAACAAGTTTGGACAATATAGGGAAGATGGAAATAGAGTTAATCCTGGCTAATATGAATTCACACTGACTGGATGCATGTCGTCTTGTCGATTTGAGTGGCGTTAGAGAATAGCTATAACTATTAGACGTCGAGTGATACACATGTGTGCTGATGCGATTTGCATACATCTGTACATACAATACTGTTCGCGGAGCTGGCTGTACAGTAATCAATCGACTGTATACGTTTGGTTGTTTTGGTCATATTTCTAAATTATTAGGCGGTCTATTTACATGACCCAGTATAATTAAAGCTGACCGCAATATAATTCTTCAGTTTCAATTTTTTCTTGTTTCTGTTATATGCAAACTGTTTCACCAGTGATCTCTTAACTTTGACTAGGAGAATTACGGCCAGCATGATGAGGAGAAGGTGGCCCGTGTGCGGACAGTGTATCGTGAGCTGGACATCTCACGTCTATTCAAACAATACCAGGACGACAGTTATACTAAAGCTATGCACCTCATAGACGAGAGAAGTGGGGCTCTCCCTAAAGAATTGTTCAAGACTCTCTTAGATAAATTTTACAAGCACCATTGAGCCTATATTGATATATGTTCTGCAAATTCAGTATTATTTCCCATATTTCATGTAAAGTTATCTATTTGGCATAACGTGGATCAGGTTTCACTCCACTGAATGTTTTTGGTAGATTACGTCAGTTAAAAAAATAGAATTGTTTAAACGCGAAATTATCTTGAAATAAATTCTCTTTCTGTTAGTGTTTACGACGTGTTCGCCTTGATACCTTTCTTGATTAATTGTCTAGACGATAACGCCCAGTTCGATCCTCCAAGTAGTCGATTTGAGAGGCGAAGGAAATAACTCTGTAATATATGAGGTGAAAGTGAAATCTTAAGCCCAAGTCCCACTTAAGCGAAAATTTTTACGAAACTTTGCGATGTATTGGTCGTAATGTTTCGTAATAAATCGCTTTACAAAAGCCGGTTTTTCCCGTCATTTGGGGCGAATAGATACGACATGTTTTACGAATAATTACGACTGTTTGCGATGCAGTTACAAAGAAATACGATACTTTTACGACAGTTAGCGATATTCGCACCCAAATTTAGGCGAATCAGAGCGAAACAGTTGCGAATATGTGCGATGTATTTGCGAACATTTACGAAGTGCATACGACTACTTGCCATTATTTCACGATGTCTTGCGAATACGTACGAAGGTTTTACGACGTTTTTAGGACGTTGTTGTGACAGGTTGGGTCAAATGTTTACGATTTCTTCGTATACAATCGTTTCCTAAAGTAAAGCCCAAGTCCCACTTAGGCGAATTCCTTTACGAAGCTTGACGATTTAAGATCGTAAGTATTGGTAAGATTCTCGCAAGCTATTCGTAAAGACATTCGCCAATTTCAAAATGTTCAAAAAATTCGCCAAGCAATGCGATTTTGCTTTAAGTCTCAAATATTCGTAATTTTATCGTAAACAATCGTAAGTCGTCGTAACTACGTTGTAGTGCATCGTAATTAAGTCGCAATTTAATCGCCTTATTTGTAACAGTTCCGTTAATAATCGTCAAGAGAAAAATAAACACTAATAGTTACGATAACTTACGACAGGAAACGATGGTATACGAAGTAATCGTAAACATTTTACCCAAACTGTCATAACAACGTCGTAAAAACGTCGTAAAACCTTCGTACGTATTCGCAAGACATCGTGAAATAATGGCAAGTAGTCGTATGCACTTCGTAAATGTTCGCAAATACATCGCACATATTCGCAACTGTATCGCACTGATTCGCCTAAATTTGGGTGCGAATATCGCTAACTGTTGTAAAAGTATCGTATTTCTTTGTAACTGCATCGCAAACAGTCGTAATTACTCGTAAAACATGTCGTATCTATTCGCCCCAAATGACGGGAAACCGGTTTTTGTAAAGCGATTTATTACGAAACATTACGACCAATACATCGCAAAGTTTCGTAAACAACTTCGCTTAAGTGGGACTTGGGCTTTATCGTAACTATTAGTATTTATTTTTCATTTGACGATTATTAACGGAACTGTTACCAATAAGGCGATTAAATTATGACTTAATTACGATGCATTACAACGTAGTTACGACGACTTACGATAAAATTACGAATATTTGAGACTTAAGGCAAAATCGCATTTCTTGGCGAATTTTTTGAACATTTTGAAATTGACGCGGCGATAAAACCGTGGCGACGATTTTCTTACGAATTGAAGCGATGGCTTACGAATCATGGCGAATGTCTTTACGAATAGCTTGCGAGAATCTTACCAATACTTACGATCTTAAATCGTCAAGCTTCGTAAAGGAATTCGCCTAAGTGGGACTTGGGCTTAACAGGGAATAAAACAAAGCCGATGGTGCAATAAGAGGAATGTAGAATATTTCGTTCTCTCTGGGGAGCACGCAGATCGAAGCAATACCTTCTTGATAGCTTGAGGCAATGTGGTTCTAAAATTAGTTCGACTCAGAGCTGGTTCATTCACATGTGCTCCGAATAAGAACTTACATTATATTAACACTCCAACGTTTGGGCCGTTTAAGTCTTGAAATGTGACGTCTCATGTTCAAATATAAGCAGTGTCGTCATCTACAATGTCTTCCGTAAAACATTATGTTTTACAAAACCCTCTTCCCTAAACATAACGGCCATAAAATAAAACCGTGACTATGTTACAGCTTTTTGATACCAAATTCATCAAAGCGCCTAGTTATATGCATGTCACGTACAAATAAGGCCGAAATAACCTTATCTGACCGAGCTCAGATGACATATACTGTGGGCTGTTCCTGTTGCATCAGTGCTAATCCAAGGTTCGCTTCTGAGGCGTCAAACTGTATAGCAAGTTCCCCCGAAGCATCATAACTCTTTTCCATTGTGGATTCTACAATCAGTTTCTTCACAAACATGATTGCTACATCACGTGACTCGTCTCACTGCCCCTCAGTGTCATTTGCCTTGAATTGTCTCCATGGCTCACACACATTGCTGGGCTGAGGAAGGACACTAAGATTGTCCACGAGAAACAGTCTCTGTTTAGACGGAACGCCGTTCGACGTGGGCAAATCTCACACTGCTCTAACTTTCTCGGTGTCTGGCTTCAGTGCATTTGAATTGATGAGGTATTCTATGAACCTGACCTAACCAATGAATCTTGTTATTGTTGAGTATGGGCTTGCGATCTCGACAATATCCCAAAAGGCATGCTTTTCCAGATATATCGGTCAAATGGCGAGTGAAAGGTGGTGCGAAACGATCTGCGGCCACGAAGAAGTGACATTTGAAGAGTTCCATAGTTACACATCGTGAAAGAATTTTTCATCCAGTTGCATATTTATCAAGTCTTGCTCCGTGTTCTTGAAATTTGGTGAAAATCCACCATTTCATTCTTCTGGGGATCACAATGGCTGTCGAATTTGTCGACCTCGGTCAGTGTGCAATATTTCTTCGTTGTCTTCTTTGTCTGCCATGGATAAATCGATGTGTGACCTTAACTCCTCTCATTTTAGCACACAAGTGTCAAATTCTTGACGTTCATTTCTAGCTTCTCAGGAGGGGAAACAACAGACATCGGAAAATTCAGTGGTGTTGGTGAATTTGTCATGTTGGATACACTACCTAGTATATATTGTTTTCAATGTTTAACTTTCAAAACATGGAAAGTTCCTATTTTCAACTGTTGTCTATGTTGGAACAGTTGAACAGCTCTGAATTACTCCTGCACAGACAGTCTCAATCCGAGTCAGCAAACTAGGCACTTTTAGAGTGTCCTTCTTGCAGTTCTTTCTTTTCGCCGACAACAGTTTATGTAGCGGTATTTGCTCATCGACGTGAACTACTCCTGTACTTTGTGAATGAATGTTCTGTAACCATGTGACGAAATTTCAAATTGCCGCTGTTTCCCTTTCAATGTTAACGATTTTCGGGTGTAGTCTTGGAATAATTTCCGCTCAAATTTCACAAATTCAATCTAGTTTCTCTCTGTAGTATTTTTGTACTCACAACTACAACTACTACCTGACTATTGTTCAATTCGAGTTGGTTTGACAATCATCTAACGTTTAGTTTGACCACAAAATATTTTGAGTGTAAATGAAAGTTCATCCGCTTGGCACAGATTGGTAAACACGTATGGTTTATTTGCCCCTGAACCACACAACATCAATCCGAATTGATTAAATAGTTATGATACCTTAAAAAATAATCTAACTGGTCAGATTGCACTGTGACTTGGTCTTCAAATTGAGACGTTATTTTTGCTGTTGTTTGAACAATACATGATCCACGATGCATACTTCACTTTCACTTGAAAACTGGGGAGGTCTTCAATATAATGTCACTGTCCATTGAAATGATGACTATAGATCTGGACATCTGACGCCATGTTTTAATATATTCGAATTATTGAATATATCTGCTAAATAACACAATTAGAACGACTGGAGTTTTATAAACTTCTACTTCATTTGCCCTCTTTTACATTTGTGAGGTGATGATATAGGGGTTACTTAAAATATACTTTCCACATAACGTGAAAGCGGGCACTTGTTGCAGATCATACACGGATTAACATTTGTCCGGATTCCTGACAACCATGACCTTCCTGAGACGTTACTGCATGCAGTAACTAGTTCGACAGAGCGGTACCATCAAACGCTGTCATTCAATATCAGGCTTTCGTTATTTGTTGATAATATCACATCTCGTTAGTAATATGCTCGTAATGTGCGGAAACTCCAGCAATACGTTTCAGAATGGGTACTAGATGCCGCTTTGGAAAGGCGTCGTGGGGCTCTATGTTTATAGGCATTATTTAAGATGTTCTTTTATTGATTTCTGGTGAATCAGTATTGCCCTTACCAAAAATTCTTGTAAGAACTTACAAGAAAGTGTCCTGTAAGATCTTGTAGGACAGTCTTGTAAGATTTTGGCACTTTTCTTGTAAGACTGTCCTACAGGATCTTACAAGATCCTACAAGACTGTCCTACAGGATCTTACAAGACTGTCCTACAGGATCTTACAAGATCGTCCTTCAGGATCTTACAAGATCCTACAAGACTGTCCTACAGGATCTTACAAGATCGTCCTTCAGGATCCTACAAGATCTTACAAGACTGTCATACAGGATCTTACAAGACTGTCCTGCAGGATCTTACAAGATCCTACAAGACTGTCCTACAGGATCTTACAAGACCGTCCTTCAGGATCCTACAGGGTTGTCCTACAGGGCTGTCATTTGTGTCAATTAACGCAGATAGAATAATGCTGGATGGTTGTGCAGGGTTGTCCAATATACTGCAGGTTTACGATGAAACGTTTCGTGTCGAATGAGATAGTCAACATAACAAATTATATGCATTCATTTCATACATTTTATTGTATAAAACAGAAACGTATAGACAGCTATACACACAAAACAGAAACGTATATACAGCTATACACACAAGGGATTATTATGTTGTCATGTCATACATTTTATTATATAAAATAGAAACATTTATAGGGAATAGCAACCAGCACATGCACGTAGCATCCAAAGTCCAAGGCATCCATGTTTTTCTCAACAGATCAAGTGTCTTTTATAACTTTTTAGCTCCCCATTCAATTTTGATTTCATCGCGTCCAAAATCACCTTGCTGGTACAGGGAAACTTCTTCTGGCAGTAATCTATAAAAAATGAAAAGTCATCAAATTAGCAAAGAAATTGTTATCAAGTTATCAATGTGTCAAGTTATCCTGAAACTATTCAGAGGTTATCCTCATAATTTAAATGGGTAGAATGGTATAAAATTGTTGTGACATTAGCGAAAAAGTATGATTGGAGAAATCTTAAAAATATTACACTACATTCAACTGGCGTATTGCTGATATTAGTGAATGTAACGATAACCAGGATGATTTGCATTGAAATATCATAGAAATGTGATGTTATTGTTATTGGTGTGCCCTCTGCAAAAACCAAATATGTGCCGCTCACTGAATAAAGATTATTTGGGTCCAGTAGCACCAAAGTCATTCAAGTCATTTGTTATTCATGTAAAATACACATTCTTGAATGCATGTTATGAGTATTATAAAGCAATATAAATTATGATACTTAAGCAGTATTCATGGATTTGAAGCAAAATATTTTGAAGTGGAATCCAGAATTATGGATCAACACTAAATGAAAACGCAATCACAATTGGAAAAAATATTGAGAATGTACACTAATATGATGTTAACACTGTTCGTCATCCAGTTGTATTGGTCATGTAATATTGCCTGATGCTATTTCCTCTTTGGCGAAGAAGTAATTCAACAATAGACACTGCATGATTTCCATGATCACATGTCTGCTCCGAGTCGATGAAATGTGCACCTCGAACATGTCCGATTGGTTGCATCTGAGGAGAAAAAAATTGTTTAAAACGTTTTAAATGAAATGAATGAATGAAATGTTCTCATTTTTCAAGATGTGGGTACAGATGTACAATTGAATTATGCAGCAATCCTTAGCCTTGGTCAAGAATAGTGCAATAAATAGACAATTAAAATATAGCCTGTTATCATGGTTATGGTGAAATCTAATCATAATTTATCCTGCTTTTCCTGGTCACATTTTTATCATAGCAAATATCGGTTATGCTAACAGTGTATTTGTTATCAATTTATTTTAATAAATATTCCTTTGCGATTTCATCAGAACTTTGGTATGGAAATATTCTCAAATCTTCTGGAAATATAAGCAGGAAACGATAAACATTTCAAAACAACAAGTGAGGATGTCAACTGATTTATTGAGAGCTAACATCCCCCCCCCCCAAACTTCCTAGCAAGTTAAATCCTACTGTTTGACATGAACAGGAAATACACAAGCAGTGGTGTGATATAACCTATATATCTCACCCTCCGGGGGATTTCCTCCAGGGGTGCATGGCCAATCTTCACATGAGGTCCCCAAGCCTGGGCTTTTCCAGCTGACAATGCAACAATGGCAATTCACACTGCCTTGATGAACCTGGGTAGATCTGAAAGGAATTTTGAGACAGATCGAGTTATGGATATTTCTTTGTGAATTCCAGGCTAAATGAGTCATTAATTTTGACTGCAAATATAAGGTGAAGTGCTGCAGTAGTTACTGAGAAGAGTATCAATTGTTTAATATGCCAAGTATATGAAGAGAAACTTGTTGATAGTTAAAGCTCATAGAGGGTCCACATTACAACATTCTGAATTTAACTAGAAATTAGAATTGTTTTGCTAATTAAGTTATAACATTATAATTATATTTATAACTTACTTACCATCACTACATGTAGCTTCACTCATCACCATCTGCAATACAGTTCTTTAAACCTCAATAGTTCCAGCTTAACATGAACAGATCAACTTTCTTTCTGCACTCTATCCTGCATGTTTTTCTGCTGTTGTTGTTGTTCTCATATGACAGCGTGGTGGCGCCACCAGTGGCCAATTAAAATATACCGGTACAGGGGAGATAACTCTCCTCAAATTGTTGAATTAATGCCAGCAAGTCAATTGCTAATGTAATAGACTACCAGGAAAATAGAATAATATTATCTGTATATAATTGGTGATAATGAAGAGGGTAGAGTATTCATTAATGGACATTTTTTTCTTGAAAATCATGTTAGAACTGATGTATTCTTCTAAAATTATTTTCTTCATTATGTCCAATTTTATTATAAAATCTTTGGATTGGACTGATTATTAATTAATTATTTATTAAACTTATTAATTTTATTATAAAATCTAAATTCAACAAGATTTCTTACACAAATATGATACTATTTTGATAACACTATGTAGAGATTGATATTATTGATATCTTTATTTTATTCGAATGAAAACCCATATGTCACTAATATGATCTCTGAAGTCTTGCGTAAAGTTTGTGTATTTTTCAATTCAAGCTGTTGTTGTTGTTGTTGTTGTTGTTATTCATTGAAGAATTCGTCGCATTTTGTCGCTGTATCCAAACACCAAAATAGTTATATTGATAACTTGTATCATTGTTTAGATACCATATTGAAAAACAAATGTAGTACTTTGACAGAATTTCCCAATCAAGTTTGAAGGTAAACTATTGTCAGATAGATTTTTTTTAATTTTGAAGAACAATTTTCTTACTTGAGTGAAACAGATGAGGTTCTCCATATGATTGATTCAGTAGAGAGAAGTACAATTTTGGTATATATCATGATAATACGCCTGCCATTTTTAAAAGAGAAAGTGCTAGCCATATCTTCAACTGGAGATCCAATGTTGTGGATATTCTGTAAAACTGTCTTGTAAAAATACTTTCCAAAAGCAAACTGATTTTTTGTCCTACAGGCAAACTTATTCTTACAAGATCATGTAGGACAGCTGTCCTGCAGGACCTTACAAGATCTTGTAGGACAGCCAGCTTTGTCCTTCAGGATCTTGTAAGATCGTGTAGGACAAAAAAACTGTCTTGTAAGATCTTACAAGATCTTGGAAGAAAATTTCAAATCCTACAAGATCTTACAAGATTTTTTGGTAAGGGTGGGTCGATATTGATTCAGCATTCTCCGGAGGAGGGCGATGTTTCAGTTTGGCTTGAACTGTCTGGGGTACACAGGCAAGACCCTACCAACCAGTAACACTTGATAACTGTTTGGTTACTGATTGATGGGAAACTCAACTGTATTGGTAGGAGAGGTGCTCTTGTGGTACCGTACGGTTTTCAGCTGATCCGTAACCAACCAGATACTCATTTGATTTTATGAATGTGCTAATGCCTGGCTACCGATCAGTTTCCAAGCAGTTACAGTTACAAACTCATTTTTTCACATTTGGTTACCAGTTTGTAACAATCAGCATCAGTTACTAAACGGTTATCAACCCAGTACTGCATCCCTTCCAGTTCCTATGTCATGTATGTGTAACTGTGCGGTACTGCTGGGGAAGGTCCCCTTGCAATACTGTTCAGTTATCAAGTTTGCCACCAATCAGTATATGAACAGTACCAAACGGTCACCTATCAGTTACCACATATTTCATTTATGGTATAATCTATTGGCTACCAAACAGTAAATGACCAGTAACTTTCACATCAATACTGCAAAGTTAGGGTCATGGTGGCTACCAATCGTTTACTGACCAGTTTCTGGTAAGTAGCTGGAATGAACCCGTCATGTACTGCCATATAATAACTGATTGGTCACTGCTCGGTCATGATTTCAAAAATAACAGGCATAAAATTACCGTGCAATACCAACAGATTACCTGGAGGTTACCAACATGAATCTGAATGGTACTGAGCAATACAGAAATGAATGGTATTGAACGGTGAAAATTTGCATGTGTAGCCAATGTAAATCCCATTTAAATACATGCTTCATATGAACCAGTACGTCCTGTAGATCTTCGGTGCCAGATGAGCTTAACTCATTTTGGGGGTGTTGTTGCCATTGATTTCTTTGATTTGTGAAGGGTGGTTGGATTTGTGGTGAATTTATTGGTCGAAGTGTGAGGGTTGGCCGCAAACACTGGTTTGGAGAGAGTGTCCTTTCACTGGAACAGTCAGGAAACCTTACCGCATACCCACGCCTTCTTTTGAATTCACGGCATACCCAGTCAAACACAACACGGGTTTAGATGCAATACTAAAACACCAGTCCAATATCGACGCAATATTCACCAGCAATAAAACACTAAAATATTACATGAATGCCAGAGACAAATGGATCGGCATGGATCGTCATGGATCAGCATGTGTCAATACGGCTCAGTATGGTTAAATATCATCATCAGTATGGTTCGGTATGGTTCAGTGTGGATCAGTATCATGGGTCATTATGGATCAGTATCATGGGTCATGGATCAGTATCATGGGTCATTATGGATCAGTACCATGGGTCATTATGGATCAGTATCATGGGTCATTATGGATCAGTATCATGGGTCAGTATGGATCAGTATTATGGGTCAGTATGGATCAGTATTATGGGTCATTATGGATCAGTATCATGGGTCATTATGGATCAGTATCATGGGTCAGTATGGATCAGTATCATGGGTCAGTATGGATCAGTATTATGGATCAGTATTATGGGGCATTATGGATCAGTATCATGGGTCATTATGGATCAGTATCATGGGTCAGTATGGATCAGTATCATGGGTCAGTATTATGGGTCAGTATGGATCAGTATTATGGGTCATTATGGATCAGTATCATGGGTCATTATGGATCAGTATCATGGGTCAGTATGGATCAGTATTATGGGTCATTATGGATTTCCAATTGATTTTTTGTCGGACCAGACGCCTCAATCAATTATAGAGGCGACAAGATTTAAAAATATCATACCATCTAATTGCCATCAATCTTGATATCATATATTTATTCAATATAATGTATTGTCCAACACAAATTCCACAACAATTACATCGTACATTATAGCATTATTACAAATGTAACCATAATATGAACTCAGAGATCTAGCCTTGTATAACAATAGAGATCAATGTTATATATTCTGTTATATCCATACCGATACAACCTTTATTCATCACAAGAACATCAACAGTTCATGTCCAATGTCATTCTGTGAAACAGTTGAATGTTTCAAGCTACGTATGAGTCCTTTTGATTAACATACATGTAATATGTCCATATACATAATAGACTAAACCCACTTACAACAGTTACGTTAACAGGATAAATTAAAAAATTCTCTTCATCCAACGATCTATACACTGTATGTAGATTAAAAAAACCTGCGACCCATTTGGATAAACAAATACATTCCACAAAAATGCGTATATAATGATGACGGTATCAAATATTCCATCTCAGATTAATTGTAATTATTATAACAGTCTAAGATAGTCTCATAGAAAGCGTTTACAAATATAGTTTCAGTCGCAGTATAGTGTACGAGGGAAATTGTTTCACTCCTTAAAATAAACTATTGAATTGTGATTGCTCAGTGTCACCCGTTTTAGAAAATTTTAATACATACACATATTGTCAGCAATATATACATCCGGTGAAAAGACAGGTCTTGTTACTAATGTTAATTTTCTCCTAACACGGGACTATATTGTTGTATAGTTGAGGTAGATTTCTGTACCTCGTAAAGAGGATATCTATTAGTTTAAAACTCGGACTATCGAGATTACCATAAAATTGTATTGACCTAGCGATTGTTGTATTTACTTGAAGTCAGGTGTGAAAGAAAAGTTGCCTTGAAATTTAATATCCTTGCCGGCCATATGACAGAATCATAGACTAGTCAAGATTGCAAGAGAAGAGTCACGAAGAAGATTTTAGAAGAAGCAGCTAACATGCATTTCTATCCTTATCTGGGTGTGCTGAATGCGAATTCTGACTTTACCAAGCTGGATTGTTTAGTTAGGTAGGTCAAATTTCGAAACCAGAATGGCCGCCAAAACAACGTTGAAAACTTCCAGATCAAATCTACCATGGAGACATTTCTCAGTTTAAGATACTAACCCCTTATTTCAAACCTCATTCTCTAACTGAAATGTGTTATACAAATCGGCACATTAGATTTCTAATCATATTTAGCAGTTGAACATAGATACATTTCGATACATCTGTATTATAAGGTTCAATTACAACGTTTTACAACATCTGGTTACGGCGATAACATCATGCCGACAACAATGGGCGTATCGGTACAATAGAAAAGCCACCAAGAATGCAGATATGTTCAAAGTACCAATTATCAATATAACATCGCATGGTTGTTATCATTTGTTCCCAATGTACTGTACTGTTTCTAATTCGTGCTACTAATATGCCCATGTGCCTATATGTTGACAAATAAATTCCCCCAAATCGCTGTGCATTATGAGATAGGAACACCATCGAGTTGCCCGTACTCAATGGTACACAGCGCCATCTGTATACAACGATGCAGAGTATCGCTGCTTGACGAGGATGACAATTACGTATAAACACCTGTGTCATCTACTCGACTGATATGCAAAGCACGAATCACAGTGCCATCAGTGCACGAAATGCAGGGTGACGATTCAAATTGCAGCCGGTACCAGCATCATCTATATTTGTGGGAGGCCCGTTAGTCGAGTGGTTTAGATCGCCGACATACAGTGCTGGCGATTAGGTGCCTTACTCTGGAGGGTAGCTGGTTCGAATCCCATATGGGACTCCGCCAATTTTCAGCACTAGAATATATACTAAGATAGTGTAATCCCGAAATAACGAAAATACTGTTATACGATCACTTTCTAAATGACAAAAAAAATATCTTCCAATGTATTCAGCTATGAGAGCTGTGTCATTACGGTAATCAGACGGTACCGTATGTTCGCTTACAAGACTACCGGTCTGCTACCTCCTGCTTGACCAGCATCATCTCCTATATTTGTGGGAGGCCCGTTGGCCGAGTGGTTTACATCGCGGACATACATTGCTGGCGATTAGGTACCTTACTCTGGGGCGTCGCTGATTTGAATCCCGCATGGGACTCGACAAATTATCAGCACCAGAATCTGTGCTTTACTAAGTAATCCCAAAATAACGAAAACACTGTTTTTATTGCTGCCGAAACTAATAACACCTTTCATGCTTTTACTCATTCAAAAGGACAACACCGGAAGCCAAAGGCAATTGCTATCTATCCATGACATGGCTATGTATTGAGTTATACTCCGAGATGGCAAAAGTTTATGGGCTCAGACAAAAAGATGTCTGGAACCGGTATGTTGAACTTGCGGAGGACTCGGATACTGTAATTGGAAAGTCCCCTGTAAGCCTCAGAACAACGATCAGAGAGAAACTGCAGTTTTGAATAGCAGTCTCGACCTCGATCCGAAATATAAATCTTGCTATTGCCATCCAAGATTTTAGGTGTTGTCATATCCCAGTTGGTGTCGGCAGCAGATGAGGCAGATAGCTAATGCAACGTTCACGTTGCATTGAAACTCCGTGGTGATGTGATAAAATCAGGTCAGGCCGGGTTTGATGTGCGTGAGGACAGTGCTATGTCATGCATATCGGATAGCTTTTACATGTTCCTGTATCTTTTGTATATTGTGGTCCCTGCAACTTGAAGAAGAGTCAGATGCTGAGGAAGAAGATAGTATAAAATCTTAGTATCAAGTGTTGAGGACTGTGCAGCACATCATCTATTGTGTCAGCGGTGGTCGAAAATGGACAACAAGGCATATTGGGCTGGCTGGAGCACTTCATCAAGTTACTCAGTCGAAGGATATTGATAAAATGTTCCAGAGGACAGGTAATTCTCTTCTTCATAACTAACTTGCAGCTTCGCAGCACACTGGCTGAATGCACACTTGCCTATGGACATCAGTACTGTTACTGTAATACGAGCATATCTATTCATGATTCAGCAACTCCATGTAAGGTCAGAAAGGATTCTACACAAATCTACCAGAGAAATGCCTTCTGGGTGGAGTTGAAGCGGCTGACGTTATATTTTATTCTAGTGGTCAATTATTTTTTTCTTGTAAATTGTCTAGGCTAACCGTGGAATACGGCTTTGTAACCCTGATCTTTGATTCTGCACATACAAATTAGACCAAGAATAAATGTTATCAACTTTTACTGAGAATTACCTTCACGGTGAAGGCGAAACGATAAGCTTTTGTTTTATTCTGTCGGCCATTTTGCATTTGCCTTAATCTCGGAACCCAGATTGACCACCCTGGTTGTCAGCTTCGGCACATTCTAATAGGCTTAGATACAGATTTTATCATTATTTCATCGAGAAAGTCGTCCTGAATGAAGATGAAGTAATATTTTGGAAACTCTTTTGACCTACTTACACTAAATTCTCAGCTTGGTAAATCGTCTTGGGGTTTAATCACCTCTAAATTCGATTAGAAATACATGTTACCAGCTTCTCAAAAATGCATCTAGGGGTCACATGGAGATGTTTTCCCCATACTTTCTCTAGTTGAATCTATTATGACACCATGGTCTAAATCGAGATATTGCTACTAAAATCTGTTGCTTGACCACTGTAAATCGGACGATGAGAGTTGGTGTGCTGTGAGCCTAGCGTTGAGGAAGTATAACGTTTCTCATCTTTAGAACTTTCATTTACCGTTATAACAGCTTCACTATCACTGTGCCATGTGTATTCAAATTTTCTCTCGCCTGTCTCCTGCGCCTGCCATAAAGGTGAAAGTTGACCTAAAATAAACGTAAAACAAAACCTACCAATACTCGATTATAAAGTACATGTATGCCTAAAAAACATAAAACAAATCTTATCAGTATGAAATTATATAAAGCATATCAAATGTACGTAAAACTGAGCATATCAATATCTGATTATATAAAATATACCAAAAGTAACCGTAACACAAAACTCACCAATATGTGATTATCATGTATACATAAAGTAAGCATGAAACAGAACCCTAGCAACATATGTTTATAAAGTATATCTGAAGTGAAAGTAAAAGAAAAACTACAAATATGTGACTATGAAGTATACCTAAAATGAATGTAAAATGAATCCTACCAAATTGTGATTATATATTATACCTAAAATAAGCGTAAAATAAACATATCAATATGTGAATTTACAATAATATTCCATTAATGGCAAACTGAACTAGCTTATATGTGAACCACATGATTCACTTTCACTTGAACCTTAATAGGTTACTGAAAGAGAAATTCCTGTATTATTCGAAGTTGCACGACTTTCACAGATCGAATCTGCGCATTCGCAAGCTGGGCTTATATATGCCAGTGTTTCCTTCAGTCTGGTGATGAGAATACCCAGTAGGCATGAAAACACTACGGCTGTAGTGGGATACATCTAATCCTTAAACACACAGCAACAGGAACTTGATAATGTGATGTATAGCACTGTAATATCACTTGTCTTTATTGCACCATATAAGTGTCCTGTCCGTGTCTTGTGTGCTGTCATCAGTGTTTTATAGGGTGGATGGAGGGTGTCTGGTTCCATGCTGCTTCAAAGATTTCTTCTTTGAAGTAGCAGGAACGCAACTGGGCTGGGTGGTGCTTAGTTACTTCGTCGCGATATAGCTGAAATATTGTTGAAAGCGACGTTAAATTCTTTCCACTCACTCACTCCCTCCTTAAACACACACAAAACGTTATAATGTGAGGCACTTGTGCATATTTTCGTATGCGTGTAAAAAAGTAATTTGCTAACCATTCAAATAAGCAAATCCAGATGCAAAGCAAAATGAAAACTATCATGAAAAATTAAAGGTCACTATGGATTAAAGAGAAATAAGCATTGTATGCACAATAACTCAAAATCTTCATCAAATTTCACTGGGGGATTACCCCAGTCAATAGATGGAAACCTACTGACCTACAGTCACAATACCAAAGAACAATTGTTGCCATAGCCCCAAAAGAAGTACGATCAAGATTCAACAACTTGTGTTTGGCGATACTGAATTATAGAAGTATGGTTCCACTGAACATTTTGTTTTATCAAAATTTATTGAACAATATTTTGCCTATTTGACAAATTGGCAGTTGATTGTTATATTTGCTCTGCATGTACATGGTCGGATTTGCATAAAGTGCAAATTTACACATGTATATATATATTTTACACCACATCCAGGTAAGATAAAAATGCACTCTCCATGCAAATATACAGTGACCAGTTGGATTCACATACTGAACATGTGTATTTTATTTTGTACATTATGCTAATTGGCACTGGCATGTATGTCTGATGTGATCGAGACTTAAATAGAATGGAAAGAAAAATGACTAACTCAAGTCTTACTGGTGGAGACACCCCATGTCTCAGGCTCGCTTGGTCCATCCTTGGGTTGAGAATGCCCCTCTGCTGGTGGCTGCCATTCCGCCACTACTCTTATATCCTGTTCACTGGCCTGTGAGTAACTAGGAGGAGCATCGGTGTGACACGGTGATGACGTCATGCTCGAATACATATCAGTGGTCGGGTCACCATCCACGAACACTGGCGACATTATAGAAGGTAGATCCCGTAGTATTTCTTCAAAGCCTTCCTTTCCAGTCAGCCAGAAGGTTTCAATTCCGCCTTTTCCCTAATAAAGAATGTAACAACTTATCTTAGTATTTCTCCTGATGATGCTTCCATCATAGCCGCATGAAGATGCAGTTGGTGTACATGCAGTTCATATTGCAGTGGGATGTCGATAAGGGTCACACATGTATGTTAAGGGTCACACATGTATGTTAAGGGTCACACATGTATGTTAAGGGTCACACATGTATGTTAAGGGTCATGCATGTATGTTAAGGGTCACACATGTATGTTAAGGGTCACACATGTATGTTAAGGGTCACGCATGTGTGTTAAAGGTCACGCATGTATGTTAAGGGTCACACATGTATGTTAAGGGTCACACATGTATGTTAAGGGTCACGCATGTATGTTAAGGGTCACGCATGTATGTTAAGGGTCACGCATGTATGTTAAGGGTCACGCATGTATGTTAAGGGTCAAGCATGTATGTTAAGGGTCACGCATGTATGTTAAGGGTCACACATGTATGTTAAGGGTCACACATGTATGTTAAGGGTCACGCATGTATGTTAAGGGTCACACATGTATGTTAAGGGTCACACATGTATGTTAAGGGTCACACATGTATGTTAAGGGTCACACATGTATGTTAAGGGTCACGCATGTATGTTAAGGGTCACACATGTATGTTAAGGGTCACACATGTATGTTTAATCAAACATGCTTAACCACATGAATGTCAACGAAATAGCAGCGATGCAGCGTTTCGAAGATTTAGATAGAAGCCCCTCGTGACGGGGCGAGTCGTAACATATTTTTTAAGTATTTTTACTCGTACGGATGATCCGTTTCATCTGTGTAGAGAGTATTTTTTATCTGCGTAGAAAATATATTTCACCACTCATCTATTTCATGTAGAATCAATCAAAACTCATCATTGACATTAAACTTGTTATTTGGAAATCATTTCTACAGAATGCGTACGAAAAAGCGTCAAATCCTACGTTCAGTGGACAGTTTTCTTTTTTGGAGAATTTTCACGTCGACATTCTCCTCTGTCTTGTGACCTTCAACTGCTGCCCAACACAAGTAGCTATCACAAAAGTCAGTCATGAGCAAGCGTGGTACAAAGCGGTTATGTAATTTGCATAGGTAGGAAATCATATTAAAATGGTATAAATGCCTACTGCAATATTGAGTATGACATTTTGCATGTATTATTTACAACAAAGTTACTCTCCCGCCGATACTGAAGAGTGCTATGGAAGGGAGGCAATTCCTAACGACGCGCAAGTGCAAACCCCAACTATCGAACACAACAGTACACATGTTCCTCGATACTTTCGGAATTCTGTCATGTCCTGACTATTTCCGGGTAATTCTTCTATATTCCGGAAAATGTCGGATTCTGACGAAATTGCTGGGGCCCTGGCTGATTTCCACCCAAATGCAGACGAAGCACCAAAATAAGTCTTTCACGATATACCAATTAATGATCCGAACTTCAAATCATTGATACACGTTTGACACTTTATTTTTAAATCCTGTGTCTTTCCAACGAAGCCCAGTCTGACGAACCTTGTAGAGTATCATATTGGTATAATTTTGAACCTATCTGCATACATGTAGCCTCCCAAACAGGAGAAAATGGGTGAGTTCAAAATGGCGACCATGTGAACTAGAGGCCACGGCCACACTTGATCCCATCGGCCTAGTGTGAACTTGCCGTCCCTTTCACATGAGCAATATAAATCTCCGGTATAGACAGATGAAGGGCATTCAATAAGGGGAAACAGAAGTAGTTGGGGGAAAAACAGCCCTGTTTATTTGTATGGAAAGTTGGCTAGAGACAACTATATATAAAATGAGCGGGCACCCACCAACCACCCGCTTTGATAAGAGGAGCATTAAAGTGGCTCTCAATTATGTGTAAGGAAATGTTCACATGTATTGTTGGTTAATGTAAAATATTAAAGGCATAGTACGATAGTACGATAGACCCAGGTGTATTATACAGATGATGGAATTGTTGCAAACTTTGGTATTGGGTGCATGGATGTGATACTGAGGTAGAGAGGTACTCCGGATTGTTGGAACTCAGTTAGTTTTGTGATAACTGTAGTAAGTCTCAAGTGTTCCAGCAGAAAGTATAGGTTCGTTGCAGTAGATGTGGTCAATGGTTGAGCTGTTCTCCGTTGTAAAGTTGCTGATCTTCTGTGTCAAGCCGAGTTGTGAAACCATGTATTCACGTCGTCATGTGGATATTATTCGTTATGTTGCCATGGAAACCACAAAATCAACACAATGTCCCCAATTTCAATAGGCTTGTGCTTTACCATGCAACAATGCTTTATACCAAATTTGAAGTCTCCAGCTGCAGCGGTTCGGCTTTTAGAGCATTCACGTCGTAATGTGGATATTTTTCGTTATGTTGCCATGGAAACCACAAAAACCACCAATATGTCCCCAATTTCAATAGGCTTGTGCTTTACCATGCAACAATGCTGTATACCAAATTTGAAGTCTCCAGCTGCAACGGTTCGGCTTTTAGAGCATTCACGTCGTAATGTGGATATTTTTCGTTATGTTGACATGGAAACCACAAAAATCAACTAAATGCGCCCAAATTCAATAGGCTTGTGCTTTACTACCCAGCAATGCAGTATACCAAATTTGAAGTCTCCAGCTGCAACGGTTCACCTTTTAGAGCGGTCACGTCGTTATATGAATATTTTTTGTTATGTTGACATGAAACCATAAAAATCAACTAAATGTGCCCAATTTCAATAGGCTTGTGCTTTACCACCCAACAATGCAGTATACCAAATTTGAAGACTCTAGCTGGAACGGTCCACCTTTTAGAGCGGTCACGTCGTTCATCCAGCCAGCCAGCCAGCCAGCCGGACAGCGTGATGACATGATCCCATCCGGCATATATGCCGATGGGATAAAAATAGTCTCTTCAAAATGACGTCACTGTAAGGTCTTAATGGGAGCATCTTGGATTTTTTTGTGCACATTTTCTAGCACAGCTTGATCCAAAAGATATAGCGTGGTAAGTTTCAGAACTCTAACCTTAGGGATAGCGAAAATATATAGGGGCACTTCCCGACCCTCCCCAGGCTGCGGTACACCCAAAATAACCCAGGCCATATAGGGTTAAGGGTCGTTTTCGAACGTTCGGCTTCAGTTTTGAGATAAACCATGGTACAGGCGGAAATAAAATGTATAGTTTAACCTAATCAGAAAGTATCCATGTGTCAGTCTGCGTTGTTTGTCCGCAATCAAACACGATCCATCGGTCCTGAATATTTCTGAAGAGGCCCGACTATATTTTCCGGGATCAATATAAATAATCTCTTATTCTAATATCTATTTCCGGGCGATTTACCAATATTTTTGTGGTAAAGATTAAAAAAAAATAATAATAAAATAAGTCATTGAGCAATTCGAAAAGAAGGCTAATAATTATCAGATAGCGCATATCATAATAATATAATGATAGCACCCCTATATTCAAATAAGATAAACGTACTTTATACACAGTCTTTGTCAAAATGGTTGGCCCATCGAGAAAAAAATCAACACTTCTAGCGAATTGGATGGGTCCTGTGAATATATTCCCGTAATATTTTGAGTCTGTATAGGAGCGTTGATCAACAATCTATCTGCAACGGAACTCTTGTAGTGTGCCATCACAATTGCCCTATCATTACAACAAGCAAATTCCAGGAAACATCGAGGCTAATCGACCACACAGTTTTCTTGGTCGAGTGATAAATGTTGTCTTTTTATTTTTAATGACTGTACCTGGACTGTTTCGTTATTGTCCCTTGGTCTTCCTCAAACGTCACTTATCGGTGGTAAACGCTGTGATAATCTTATCACAAGTTTTAACAGAGAAAAACAGGATATTGTCCCGTTGTGTCAGAAACGTAGCGTACAGCTGCTTAAGTTTCGTAGGCTGGCATCCTTTTCGTCACTATATGGCCAAGTGTTTTTTGGAGTTAAAATTTTAATAAATATTTAATCCGCTCATGGAGACGTTATAGCGTCTCACAATTTGCTGCAATGAACATAAACGTACATTAGTGAAGAACCATGCTAAAGCCCAGTGGTATCACCATTGACGTCCAGTATGAGGAAGATCTCAGAGACAGTCAGTGGTTTCATACAGGTATATAATTTCACCTGTTTGTTCTTCGCGAATGTGGAGAGAGTTTGCTTCTTGAACGACGAATATGTACTGATTACTGTGTATAGAAAGATCTCTCAAATCACATATGGGGGATACAATAACAACTGTCTGATCCGTCATTCATTATTCAGCCGTCGTCCATTAAAGAATCTCCGCGACCATAATCCAAAGACCTATTTCATACAACAGCATTAGCACCAAATTGAAAAATATATTAATAAAAACCACAATCATCGTATACAAAACATCTAGGCTAGGCTGATTCCCCTAGATACAGATCCATTAGGGTTATCTGCAGTTTCCTTCAAATCCAGTGAAGGTGGCTATTTATCCTTTACTGCCTCATTTGTATAGCGATTATCCACAGCGAGAAAGTCGTATATATAGCGTTTGGTCAATGAGAAGGAACGGACTTTGAATTACACGAAAATATTCAAGGCCTCGACGAAATTGAGAGAATATCGAGGAATGTTTTTCCTTGGTATATCAAGCGAAGTATAAATGTATACAGATAGGTTTTACTTATAGAGTGTATCTGTGGCCAAGTGGTTAGAGCCTTCGGCTGTTGTCTCTAAGGTTGTGAGATCGAGACACCTAGGCTGTTAGCTGGGACGCTTGACTGAAAATGGAGTGATATCGTACCACATATCAACGCAGGTGAGAAGTGTTTTCCACGCAAGTGAAAACAACTACTACGGAAGTCAAATAAACATTCCATGCTGACCAACAGTGAAGACAAAATAATTAAACAACCAAATTCAAACTAAAACACATACGTATAGGCTTGCACATGATTCTGTGAAAGTGAATTCTCAGAAATCATCATAAGGTAAATGACGGTGGATACACAACAATAATGCTGATGGATTGTTTGTTTTACCTTGATGTCGATTTTGCCACGTGACACTGTTTTAAATCCACCGATATCTTGCAGGGCTCCATTTGTCTGTGGACTGATATGAATTGCATCGGCTGAAAAATAATAAATTGATATATGTTCATATGAGCTATAATTAAACTACATACAGATGGGCATGGAAACCTTTGATTTCTTACACAAAAAATGTCTGAGCTAAATAAGCGTCTACTATTAAGCAATGAACAGTAATTTGTTGCTGATACATTTGACCAAAAGCTGATGTCGCGATTTATTGCCAGAGAAGAGACACTTACGCTTTCCACTGGTTTCCATCCTAGAGGCCATGTTAACAGTATCCCCGAAGAGGCAGTACCGAGGCATCTTCGACCCTACTACACCGGCCACCACTGGACCTTTAAGCAGACCGAGTAACATGGTTTATCGACAACACTGCGTGATAAGTTCGTAGATTAACTGCTCTTTGGTCACATCAGTGATTTTTGGGAAGAAATCCAATGACAAAGGGTTCCCAATATTTTCGTTTTGCGATATACCACGGTGGCTTTCCATTAAAGTTTTTGTTTAAATTTAACATGTACACATGGCATTGCTTATCAAATCATCGGGACGCTTAATTCACGAATGCACTAACTGGAAACTCAATTTGCATGTATTACACTACAAATGTATAGGTACATATCTGCGTTATCCAGTCTGAGCCAAGTAGTAGCGGCCAGGACACACAGTCTCGTCCAGGCCTTAAGGGTATTCCTCTGGTTCAGTTACTCCGTTACTCTGTATTCCGCAGTGGGTTCGCTTTGCCTGTACACGGCATACCTAATGTATGGGCACGACAATACCTGGCTATCCCTGCCTGGACACGGCAGTACCCTCAGTCTCTACCTCGCTACGGAAGCACCCGATATCCCTGCATGGGCACGGTAGTTCCCAGATATTTCTGCACAATAACTCCCAGTTACAACAACCCTACGGCTGCGTCGGCGACTTTTCAATCACAGCGACACTCGATAGGCGAGCGGTCAGGGCACCTCCAGAGACGACTTAATGCACCCACCCTACACACGCATGGATTATACATCATTTTGAAGCTGATGGTCTCTGCTTTTCCAATCTACCTGCAGTACTGTCAAAATGTGGTGCCGTTGCCATGGAAACGAGGTCTAAATAGGTCGTGTTAGATTTGCCATTTTCGTCACTAATGGAACACTTTGTAATACGGATAATATAGATTCCTGAATGCAAGTGTTTAAATGACGAAACAAGCACGAAACTTAGCATGGATATTCTAAATAGGACGCATTTCCATGAAATATTGTTAGTCAACTGAAATCCAAGATGGCGGCTATTTTCCAAGATGGCCGCCATTTGACCCTAGTAATACCTTATTTAGCCAGAGAAAGTGATGAAATTTTGCGATTTGATTCATTTTGGTGTTCATTTATATGTTTCTGTCCAGGGGAGAAATGATTCTGGTATCTACAAGTACTCTCAGCGATACGTTCTATAATTTCTGCTCTGGTGATGTAAATTTAAAAGCGTTGCGCCATGGTGTGACCAATTCGAGTTTGCATTGTGTTATCAGTGATTACAGTTTTCGCATTAGCGATCCTCTTCTGCTGAGATTATGTCTCAGTTACTCGTCAACTGGTATGTCTATATAATGTCCTTTACTCAAAGATTCTTGCCATAATTTGATGAATGAAGATGTCTAAGCTCTGAGATAGCCCTCACAATGAAATGTCTTGCGACCTAATCCACACCACTTGGTCGCCATTTCGTTATTTCAACTATTTCAACACTACAAATCAATATACAACGTATATATGTGGATTATTCCTGTCTGTGTGTTAAAAGATTTTTTTGAACTGACAAGGGTTGTATTTGGGACCAACCGCGACACGCACTATTTAATGTATCCCGGGGATTGTCTCGGCGGGCTTAATTATTCAGTTTGCTCAATTAGGGCCTCAGTCGAAAACTGGACCCTGGATAATGCCACATGGGTAATTCATCCCATGTTGGAACTTGACACGTATGTTTACTGCACCCCGGGAAATGTACTATCTATTGGGATTTGTGTCACTTTGCCATATATCTGTGTGGGTTGGGTAAATGATTGGATGGTTGGGAAGTTCGTAAATATATGGATCTGATATGAGGCGGTAGAATGAGCTACTTTGTACCCGTATTTTCAGCACTATACTAGTTATAATCTCATTTCTTTTATATATATATGTACCTGTATGTTTTACTGGGTTGTTCTACTCTCTGTGATTATTATAATGAATTGTTCCAAACTGTCAAGGGTTACTGACACCAAACGTGACACGCTTACGTACTGCATCGTATTTTTCAACTATGCCCAATTGAGACTCAGATCGAAAACTGAACCGTGGATAATGCCGCCTAGGTAGTTTTCCCGGTAATTCTTTCCGGCACTGAAACTTGATACGCTTACGTACTAGACCTCAACTAACCTACATACACATGGATTATGCGTTTTATTTTTCAAATTCACCTGCCATATTGTCAAAACGCGGCACCGTTATGGAAACTACATCCCGACTTGAGGTTAGATTATTCAAATTTACCTCGCCTTATGAAGTGAAGGGGAGATATTGTCAGAGGGGGAAAGAGGATGTCGTCGTCGGTATCACCTCCTTGGAAATGATAAGGTTTTTGGTTTACCAAATTAAAAAAAGAAGAAGAAAAATTCACAAAAAGGGTGAGTTACGGCATCACCCAGGTATTCTAGAGTGCTCCAATGTTAAAATCGAATGATAAGGTTTTTTGCTTAGCAAATTTGCACATGTACATCTGTAGGGGATTACATAGAAAGTTTGTTAGAATTGTCAGCTATCATTGGATGATTATGAAACTTAGTACACATGTTTCTTATGATTAAAGAATGTACATGCGTACATGCGCTATTTATGAGATGAAATTTAAATTTTGTCCAAATTATGGCAAATGATAAGGTTTTTTGTTTAGCAAAAGTGAGCATGTATACCTGTACATAGAAAGTTTGCTGCTGTTGTCAGCTGTTAGTGGATGATAATGAAACTTGGTACACCTGTTTCTTATGATTGAAGGATTTACCTGTGCTATTTATGAGATGAAAAATTAATTTTTGTCCAAATTATGGAAAATGATCAAGTTTTGTGTTTTGCAAAAGTGTACATAAAAAGTTTGCTGAAGTTGTCAAGTTTTATTGAATGATTATGAAACTTGATACACATGTTACATATGATTAAAGCATGTACCTGTGCTATTTATGAGATGATTTTTTTTTCCAAATCAAAAGTCTTTGGACTTAGTAATTTGCCAATTATAGAGTGTTTTTTGTTAGACAAAAATGTACTGACAAGTTAAATGAATTTGTCAGGTTTCATTGGATGATTATGAAACTTGTTAAACATGTTTCATATGATGAGCGAATGAGCCTGTGCTGTTTATGAGATGAAATACTATTTTTTTGCTTAAATTTTGAGGGTTTCGACATAGTAATTTGCCAATGATAAGGTTTTTGTTAGGCAAATTTTACATGTATACCTGTAGGTTACTTGGAAAGTTTGCTCTACATATATGCTTTGAATATTGCAGCAGTTTCAGCGGATCATCCCACAAGACGAGGTTCTCAGAACGCTTGTCTTACTATGGTAAACATTTAAAGTGCATAACAGAGATTTTCAGATGCAAACGTTCAAATTATGATACTAGAATGAAACTTAGCAAGGATGGTCCGATTGGGTCACTCATTTGGCATTGAAAATTAACCAAGATCGCTGCCGATTATCCCTGTTAATACAAGTTTTGGTCATCGAAAGTGATAAAACAAGTATGAGAAAACCGACACCACCAGGACGCCTGTCACAAAAATTCGCCTTTCAACCACTGTAAATTAAACGGCACCAGCAACAGCCCTCAGTTTCATTCAAAGGTAGTCTTGGGCCAGTGAGCTCAATGATCGAGGTCGGGGGAGGGGGAGGGGGAGGTGGCTGAACATAACCGTAATGTCTCCACCTAGCCAATTGATTACAACTGTATTAGCTCATAGCTGTTCTTACATCAGCCGTGGTAGAGAGAACAAAGTGTTGTACGTCTTAAGATAACCAACGTTGCGTTCGAAAATGTTATGGTTCGGCTTTCTCAGATGAACCAGGACTAAGGATGATGAGATTTTCCTTCTAAATAAACCAGTGTATGATTGTTCAATGTCCTTTTCAGTGAGCAGAACAGGGCAACCGAATGCAACCAATGATGAAAATGTGTTCATCCAGGCCAGCAAATCATGGTGTAGACCTATGGAAATAATAAGGCGGTTTTAGCTTCCACAGAATCTCACCCACTCTACTCCTAATATAATAGTCCAGCGAGTATCAGTATTAGGAAACGGACCAATCTGGTCGCATTGAGGCTGTTCTCTGATGATGTCACATTCGGTTAGAAAAAGGCATTTGAGTGGACGTTTTGGGGTTGAAGTGGGTCATCCCTGGTTCAAATGGGCCGTGTGAGGTGTCACATTAAAGCGCTCGTGGGATAGCGTTCGACGTGAGTGATTTGTCGTGGAACTGCCGTCAATCTGCGCATGTGCAGTCGGGCAGTAGTAGAGAAAGAATATTTGAATGGGCGTTTTGGGCTGGAGGTGGACCATTCGTGGTCCAATTTGTTCGTGTGAGGTGTCATGTTGAAGCGCACCTGGGGGAACATCAGACTGGGGTGGTTTTTAATGGAAGTGCCGCCAGTGGTAAAGGGCATTCGAATAGACGGTTTTGGAACGAGGTGGACCATTCATGATCCAAACGGGCCGTGTGGGGTGCCATCTTGGGGCCCTTTTCGGGTAGAGTCAGATTGATGTCGCCGTCAATCTGCGCATGAACAGTCGGACAGTAGTAGAAAAAAGACATTTGAATGGACATTATGGGGTCGAGGTGGACCATTTACTGTCCAAATGCATATTGAAGTACTCGTGGGAGAGAGTCAGGCTGATGTGGTCTGTAGTGGAAGTGCTGTCAATCCGCGCATGCACAGTCGTCCAGCAGTAGCGTCGGGTGTGTTTACATAATAGCATGGTGTGTATCAGATGCATCATCGACTGCTCTTGTCCAATCAGAAGCCGTCATTTTATGTTGCATCTGTCAGGGTCCCTCTTATCCGCTTGACATATTTTCGGTTATTCCTGTCCAATCAGGATCCGCTATTCGGAGTGTCAATCTTCGGCCATACTATTATATGAACACACCCAACGCGGCTCCCCCAGTGTGGGTGTGATGTGATGGAGGAATACTAAAATACATCTGTGAACGTGCTGATCTTTCTTTCTCTCAACTGTCTGCGTATGGGACTAGGTACAGAATATAGGGAACTTACTCCCTAGTGTTAGACTAACGGCAGTTTCACTGCAACCACAGTCAGACTCTACTCCACGCGTCCTTCCAAATGACACCTCACATGGCTCATTTAGATCACGGATGGTTCATCTCTGCCTCAAAACGCCCATTCAAATGACCTTTTTCTACAACTACCCGACTGCGCATGTGCAGATTGATGGCAGTTCCATTACAAGACACCTCAATCGGACGCTACCCCACGAGCGCTTCAATATGACACCTCACACGACCCATTTAAACCAAGGATGGTCCACCTCGACCCCAAAACGTCCACCCAAATGCCTTTTTTCTGCTACTGACCGACTGCGCATGCATCAATTGACACCGGAAGCCACGTCATCTTCGGATAGCACGTAACCGGAAGTGCTCTTTGACCTTTGATCCGGACGTGACCTCGCACCGGAAGTGACATTATCCATGACGTCATCAGCCTCACCGAAAGAGCCTCAATGCGACCAGATTGGTCCTTTCCCTACTACTAGTGTATTACCTATATGAGCTTGATGACATATTCGATAATTCGGTAGTGTCTTACATGCCGGTTTCCTGTCCAGAACTGTCCCATTCAAGTTCAAACCAGTCTCGCTGGAGATATTTACGTAATTTCCTGTACAATGACATGTAGTATTTATTATTAACGTTATTTTCAATGAAACTGTAGATCTCGATTAAAAAAAAAAGAGAAAATAAATCCAACAGAACATTCCCTGGGACCCAGTAGGTAATTGCACTAATTTTCAGGGCGGGAATATAATTCTCAGGAAATATACTTAGGCGGCATTATCCTGGGTCCAGTTTTCGATGTGGGTTCCAATTGGGCATAGTGGAAAATCAAGCCCAATTGAGCATTCTCCTTGATGCAGTATATAAGCCTGCCATGTTTGGTGGCCCAATGGATATGACATTTCCCATGATCCAGCGTTACAATACTCCATGGGGTTAATTACCCAGGTGAAGTTATCCAGGGTCCAGTTTCCGACATGTGTCCTATTTGGGCACACTGAATAATTAAATCCGTATAACATTCTTCGGGGGTACAGTGAATAGTGTGAGCAAATTGATCTCAAATAAACTCCTTGTCAGTTCGGAACATTCTGCTAACAACCAACAGACAGGAACAGCCCATTTATTTATATCAACCCTAATAAGTAAAGGTTGTTGAAATTCCAAAATGGCTAACAGGTGGCACAGATTAGACCGAAACACAATTTAAGGTGAAGTATTGTTCCAAGATAAGCCTACTCATGCATCAAATTATGGAAATAATCTTTTAGTAAAGGACATTATATAGACATAATAATGCGTAACTAAGACATAACCTCAATCAAATGGGATCACTAATGCAAAAACTCCAGTCAATGATAACACACTTCAAACTCGAATTGGTCACATCATGGCACAACGCTTCAATAGGGACATCATCAGATTCAGGAATATTAGAACATATATCTGGAAGTACACAAAGATACCAAAATCTGCTTTCTCCTCGCTAAGAGTATATACGTGAAGGTCAAAATAATTCCAATCGTAAAATTTCATCACTTTTTCTGACAAAATCAGGTATTAGCAGGGTCCTTCGGCGGCCATCTTGGATAATAGCCGCCATCTTGGATTTCAGTTAGCTAACATTAATTTCTGGAAAACGTGTCCTAATTAGACTACTCATGTCAAGTTTCGCGCTTGGATCATCATTTGAACCTTTGCATACAAGAATCTATGTTATCCATATTATCAAGTATTCCAATAGTGAGGAAAATGGTAAATCTAACATGACTTTTTTGGAGCTCGTTTCCATGGCAACGGCACCACATTTCAACAGTACTGCAGGTAGATCTGAAACGTGGAGACCATAGGCTTTAAAATGATGTATCATCCAGGTGTGTGTAGGGTGGGTGCATTAAACTCGAAAAATAGGGCCCTTTTCTAGGATCTGCCGCTCGCCTACGAGGCATGGCGTCAGTTGTGGCCGTCGTGGCCAGGCGATAAGCTCACGTCACGGCGACGTCCCTCATGGCACAGACATAATGACGAGCAATTGCGTCTTCCTAACGGATTTTCTGTGGCCATTCACCCTCAGATGGAGTCTTTGGGGATACTGTCATCTTACTGTTGATCACACTTCTTTCAGGAAACTAAATAAATACAGTTTGTAGTAGGACAACTAAGACAAACATAGGAATTTAGAGAATATTAACGACCATGTGGCTTGTAAAAGGTCTTAGTGCACGTCGATATATTAGTGACTCTGCCGAGGAACCTGCATCAAGGTTCCTTTGATCTGTCTTACCGGTACCATTGTTTTCGTTAGTTATAGCCCTATTGAAGTTAAGGTTTTCAGGGGCCAGGTCGAGTAGGCTGTAGGCTACATAGAGTAGGCTGTAGACATCTCCGGACACGACGTCCCACCACTGTGTGATGCCAAAGTACTTTCAGACGTCTCTCTAGCGTAGAAGTATTTCAGCCGATCGTGGTGGACCCACTGGAGGTCATCAGCCGCGTTAGCGATGTGGTAAATCACATCATTAAGTGCTTCTTGTGCCACACAAGGCTTTTCTCAGCGGTAATTCTCACATCTATTGATGAAAACGTACAGGCAAACGTGATCTCCATGCCTATACACACGTTTCTGTCCCGGCAAGCTTTTCTTCACTTTAGCAATCTCATGAATCTATGCCGTCTCGTCTTGGAAGATTTCTACCCACGATATAAGATCAACTTGCTGCACCTCCTTGGTGCTAGGCTGGAAGTTCGTGTCATCCGACTGGGCGCAGCCACACTCTGAGGTTGGCGATTTTATTCCAATTCTCCCGAAGACACCTTTGTGGCAATCATGGCTCCCCATGAACTCACACTGGACATACTGTCCACCCTACTTCTGTCTATGTTTCTCGATATCAATCTGCGTACAATGAGTATTAAGAAATTCGTTACCCAGCAGGGCACCTACTATCATTTCTCGGACAATCATCCGCTGAGTCAATGTAGACTCATTTAGAGAGGACATCTTCTATCCGCATCTCACCGTAATGGCATGATACAGCCGTCGGCCATAAGCAGGTCCACAAACGACGGATCTCTCAAGGCCGGCTAAACCCTACCAGGCGTGGGCATTTTGGAATCTGTCCAGGCCTATGGGCTAGTTCCATCCCTAAACACTTACTTATCCCTTGAGCTGAGGGGCTGAACCCTACCACACTATATTCGTGGATCAAAATTTCCCAGAAAGCATGGCCTTCAGGCGTGATCCCTCTCGATTGATTCCCAGGTGTTAGCCATCCCACCGCTGACACCAGTCGAAACGAGAGCGTGAATCCCACAGCCGCCGCGACTGGGCGACATTTGACCCGTGTCTTTAGGAATTCGAGAATATGTAACCTGGATCGTCTATGACCTGGAGTATTCAACTCGAAACAAATTGTCAGGCTGCATGGAACAGATTCGGGCACTGATACGGGTATCGAAAATCCCTTCGTTTGGTCGAGTTACGTATTCTGAAGCCCGGACCTACGAAAACGTAGATTCTCAAACAGATAGACAAGTCCTTTCTGATTTATTATCTGTTATTTGGATGGCCCACCTGCGAAGGCTATTCGCAATATATCAAGGATATATAATAGGCGTTAATGTTCGTAAGTACCAGAAATCAACGATGAAGCGATAGTATTATTTGCCGCACTTCTCTACATGAGACACTTGCATCTCTCGCTTAGGTAACGAACCTTTTCTGGAGAATAATGTTGCACGCAGAAAGACTTTCATATGGCACCTACATGTATATATCGTCCATTGTAATACCTGTTAGAGCTATGTGTGACAATCGCTTTCACAAAATATTCGTTAGCTAAGGGGTCACGTCCAATTAATCGAGGCACTTTCTCGATGTCTCGAGATGGATCGAGAAATTTCTCGGCTGAAACCGGGAGGGCAGAACCGGGACCTCTGGCGTCATCTCCCGGTTTGCTCCCGGTTCTATCTCGATCGAAACGTCCCGGTTTTCGAGATGGGTATTAAATTAATCGCTAATCTCGAAGGGGGTCCCGGTTTCTATATGTCTGTGTTTTGTTGCCGTTAATTTGACCGTTTCATGCAATAGGCGATCAGAGTACGTGTTTCGTGGGTATGATATTTTCTGGGCGCACGTCATATACGCATATTTTGGCCCAAAATAGAATCTCGACAACGGATTGTTTTAAAGAGGTATTTTTATGTTATTCAACATATATCCGATATAGTGATATCCTGTTTTTCCTGAATCCAATTGAAAGAATACGTTTCATTTATCTATATAAATTATAAATATATGACAATGTTCTTATCTCGCATCGATAATTGATTTTATATCTGGCTAGTATAGGACGCGGAAGAAATGAGACAACTGGATAGGATCTGAATATTAATCAAATGGAAGCATGCTTTAATCATATTTTATATTAAATTATTTTGGAAAAAACGTGGATCGTTTTGACCGCAAAAGAAGATTATGTTAAATGTTTAACCGGTGTATTAGCCTCCGTTTATAATTTGTTTTATAATTTGGTGTTATTCAATGCAGTGAATTACTATCTTTTGATATAGTTCAAATAAGGAGATTATATCAACACATTTATTTTCTGATTAATAAGCTTGCGTGGAAGTGCTTAGCGGAAATACTGACAATCGGAACTAGAGGTGTTGATAATTCACACAACAGTAGGCCTGAAAATCTTCGGCTTGAAACAACAGGGACTAATTTTTTTAAAGGAAAAAAACTGAAGCAATACTTTTGTCGGGCTTGATAATATACTCGCGTTCCATTATTATTGCTGATAACATGTGTTGAGAAATTTTGTCAAATAACATGATTAATAAAAGTAATTATCGTTCCAATTCAGAGTGCAGTCTTGCTTTAGTTCAACGATCACATATGATTTTACTATCAGCCGGTTTCCAGACAATGTTCAGCCCCTCCTGTGGTCCTTCAAAGCCACTGCATATTTGGATATCTGGAAAATCTCTAACGAACGTGATACTATAATTTTCAAGTCAAGATTCTATTAAATATTTGTTTCAATAAAGATCTATAAAGATAACAGGTAGCAAATATATGCGACTACAGTTCTCTAGACGCAATAACAAAGTGATATTAAACGATTCATGTTTAATCTAATATATTATCCGTGTTTTAATGCATATGTACCCGCCGAGAATAATTGCGCCACAGAAAAGTATATTTATGACGAGCATACGCATTCGGAATGGTTTAAACGTTCATTTGAAGGCATCTCGATTACAGTCTCGAAGCAAGTCGAATTATTTCGAGGGGGATCGAGATGGTCTTGTGCTTCGAGAGAAAACCGGGAGCAAACAGGGACAACAATCGATAGAGATAAACCGGGACCCTTCGAGACGAGATATTTATCGATTTTACTCGTTAATCGAGAAACCGTCTCGGTCGATTGGACGTGACCCCTAATCACCCTTGCGATTGATCAACCTCGCAGAAAGGTGCTTCAATACATTGTGCAACCTACACAATCAGTTATAAATCCTAATAAAACTACCTGTATGTACACCAACTCTGAGCCGCATTTTCGTTCCGGGAAGATGAGGAATTTCCATGCGCCCGATGTGGTACATCAAATCCAGGGATAAAGTTCCAATTTCACTAGCGTGTTTCTTGCCATTTCGTTTAGGAACACCTGTTAATAGACAATCATAGTATTTCTTATTGTTATAATCGTTTCAATACCTCCAACAGTCAAACAAAGTAGATGAGAAAACATACGTTTTTCAGCTGTGTTTCATCTTTGATGCATAACTGCTGCTTGTGTTGTCTCACAGTACTGACAGAATATCCGCCGTCTAGCCGATGAATCGAAAATGGATAATACAAGATAAAAATGCCAAATGATTATTTACAAAACAAGGAATACTGAAATACTGTAATTCGCAAAAGAAAAGTTCTTAAACTCGTTCAACTCAACAAGCTCAGATCAGGCATATTAGGGACAATGATTTAAGATGTTACGTCCAGAACAAAAACAAGACACTGTCAATATTCGTCGTGGCAATTTGGCAAATCATGCGACCTTTAACTAGTCTCATCTCGCTTATACCAACCAGGAAAGCGTTTACATGTGTCACGACTCAAATGACAGATGTAATAACTTTTCTGACAGCCACGACGGAAACACCATTTTAGCTTTGTATGAAGCCAATTTTATCACTCTAAATAACGATAGACATCTGATACTGATGACTATGTGTTTGAGACATCCTGCACCTGTCACTTACCTGACGCCACCATATAGGCGTCTCCAATGGTCTCTATTTTGTAGACGTCGTAGACCTGGATTCTGGAGTCGAAGCAGGTGTACAGGTTATTCAGCATGTCCACAACTTGCATTGGAGCACAGAAAGAGGAGATGCGTGTAAAGCCTACAATATCTGAGAAGAAAACTGTCACGTCGTCGTAATTTTCCGGTTTTACGTGCTCTCTCCGTTTTAATTGTTCAGCGACCGGTTTTGGTAACATTTGAAAGAGCAGACCGTCGGTCCGTTTCCGCTCCTTGTCCAGATTTTTAGTTTGATCCGCGAGGGTTAGCGCGTAACGCTGAATATCGGTAACGATAGCTTTGACAGTCATAACGATTAAAGGACATACAACCACAATAAGACATAGCAAACTAATGCTAGCAGAAATATTCCCGGTGTCATCGGCAAGAGAGTCATCCAAAGATTGCAGGATTATCTCAGCTAGTCGAAGTTGAACGTCGAACAGTATGTCGAGATATATCGTCATGTTATCAAACCAATACGTGCTCATCTCCCATGAAGCCTCATTGAGAGTCAAGGATCCCCCAAGATTATATTCACGAATCATGCTGCGCATATTCTCGACGTTTTTGGAAACGTTCTGTGACTGATGAGCGAGTCCATCTGCAAACATTTGTCCTATAACCGGAGTGAATAGCTTTGCAGCCTCGAAATTACCATTAGCAACGTAGTACTTATTAGCATACCATAAATAATCGTGATAAGATTCGAAACCGCCTGTCACAAAAAATACACCGCCTAGCGTCCGCTCTACACCCATGTCTTCTTTACAGACGATTAGAAGCTGGTATGCCACAAGATTAAGCCAATCACCGCCCTCTCGAGATTCCTGGATTGCCTTATAAAGCCAATCAATAAGCTGTTTGATGGATTCGCTGTAGAACAATATCTGTTCTCTAACGGTTGTTTTACCCGGTTCTATCTCGCGGCGATGTTTGTTCAAATGCTCTTGAAAGTTGACCTGTGACGCGAACTGCGATCTTGTGTCAGCCGCATCACCCGGCCATTGCGTGAGTTTTTTTAGAGCATCATCTGTTAACGGGTAAGTTGTTGTCAGAAGCATGCGACTTTCACTTCCTTTATTTCGCGAGCTCACGTGCAACGCGGTCATATCGCGCTCTCGCTGTAAGAAATGGACTAGACTTCCAGCCTGAACGCTATTGCGGATGATGCCGCGGACCACACGTGCTCTGTTGTTAGCCACGGCGACGTCGAGGAGCTGTATTATGGACATAACGCCCAGAGCAACGATCGGGATCAGTGTGAGGGTCAACATCTTTGACATCTGAGCTCTTTTACCTATGAAAAAAATGGCATAACACAATAAGATACTTCCTCGATTTTAAGGGTATATGGGATTCGAAAAATAATATTGGAGAATGAAAGACGTCGGGTCTCACAGGTACTATTACAACACATATAAGGGAAGTGGGAAGAGGTGCCGACATACTGGCAGGGCCAAATGACTTCGCAGTATAGTCTTCCGGTTAACCTATTCTAAAGCACATACTCTGAACACGAACTTGCATTCTGTAAGTACCGTTTTATTCTATGAACATCTACAATAAATGCGTGGCTCAGATACAAATCATCAAAGGGGTCACTTTTGATCCTTTTGATGTTATTAGAAATATACAGTGAGTGTATTTTTCTGTAGGGTCATATGACTTCGTGTCCGTATGCCGGCATCGTTTTTCCTAACTGCGTTTATGTATGAACGTTCTAAAAACGATATCGAATCAGATCGGAAAAATATAAATGTTCGCATTGGACCGAGGCTGGAAATGGGTGCATACATCATATATCCAATTAAATTCTGTTTAGTGTGTGGAAAGTAATCCAAAGATATTGTTGGTCGAAGTCAGTTTCTAGAGCCTGGTGGCAGATACCACGGGCTTTGGAAAAAAACATTTCATTTCGCGATCGATTAAAATGCGACCAAGCTCCATGGTGATGTCAGACGGTTTTGTATTGGGAGGACCCAATATCATGCTAAAAAATCCGGTGCCTCTTCTGAGATCGGTCCGGCAAAGGGCTGTTCTCATATGCGATCATATCATACTGGCACGGACGCACCACTGACGGATCAGTCTTCGAATCCTGATTCACGCTCCAGTGTCAGCGAGTAGCCTGCTTGGGAAATACTTGTCACGGTTTCCCATGCTCCATAACCGGGGCAAAGTTTTTAACTGAATAAACTGACAGAAATTATGCGACAAAACGTGAAAACGGTGTCCTAGTTGAGGACAGGGGTGAAATTCTTTCATTGAGACAAAAGGAAATTAGGGTTACCATAATTAAGTTTATGTGAGGATCAACAAGGTCGCTTTCTACTGTTAACGTGATTATAGTTTTATTGTAAATGTTGATTGTGAGTTATCGCCCTTATTAGACTCTCCAACTTTGTACCACGAGGTCGGTGTTTCCTCGGCTACCTGGAATTTGTTTCTGGAAAATGTCAGTGATGGATTTGGTTTCTCCAGTTTGCTACAGAAATGTAGGGAACGTCACGTTTAAGTTTTTCCAGTCCCACAAATTTGGACAATCTGGGTCACGAGGTCGCGCCGAACGTGGTGTCGTTGAACAGTCGAAATCTGGCCCCTGACTCATGACAACCACTGAAGATCCGTTGGCCTTTTGGATCCATGCATCAAGGACCCGTCTGGTGTTACGAATGTGTAATGACTACACTAGTAGACAGACTTTGCAAGATATGCTGGGATGCGTTGTTGGATGAACCGTGTGATGTCCCCTGCATATCAGTAAACTGGGTGAGTTCGTCGGCTGGTTCAAAATCAAATAGGGTCCACATTTATCATGGTTCTGTGCGAATTCAACTCACTCGTTACTGTGTCGCAATTTATATTTAGCCTAAATTCCAGTCAATTTTATTAGCTTGGATGCTAGCCCTTATACGGTTATCACTGGTTATCAGTCCATACTTGTGAATCACAATGTGATCACATTAGTCTGAAATTATTTCCATATTTTGGTGTATAATGAAATTCAGTAAATAAGAAATTAGATATTTGTTAACATTTGAATTTTCATAGTGTCCTAGTATAATTGTACAATTCACCGTACTATCATTACTATTGATGCTGTTTTAGAATCAAACAGTGTTTGATAGAATTTATACACTCTTCTCCTTTTCATACTTTAAATTTTAATCTCGTGTCAGAGTGTGTACTATTAACATGCTTATGGAGACATTCATTAAAAGCTGCACCTTGATGGACCATCAATTGTTGACATAAATTCCAATGGTAAGCATGGGAAGTCATTGAACTATACTCACAGTGCTGGAGTGCACTATAAGCATGCATCATGCAACATTCTAATTCGAGCATGCACTTGAGTATATATCGGTCTATTTGTCACACTTAGTGGCTAGGTAATACCATATTCGTCATAGTACCGCTTGTTAACATTGATTGATTGGGCAGATATATCAGTTGAGCGATTTGCCACAGACCCTAAGACATTTGTCATAATTTGGGGAATTGACTTTTCATGAATTTTTTATTTTAATAAAATTAATCACTGCAATGTTTTTGGAAGAGAACATGGTCTTCCAGTGGGAGCAGTTAATATCATAATATACATGGTTTCTATTCTAGGGTAGGTTGCCCATTAGCCTTTGTTCACTATTTATAATTATGAATTGTCATGCACTTATACATGGCAAATTCGGTGCTTTGTGAGCTCTAAATCTCTATTCTTAAAATATCTAAGAGACTAATTTCAAAATCATGGTGAGTGGCTGTGAATTTGTTAAAAAAATAGCTGAATTCAACTTACATGAAGATTTTTGTGAGAATTTGCACGCTTTTAAACTGAAGCAAATAACATTTCAGGGGCATTTCTGGCATGGCATATTTTAATTGATTGCGATTACAGGGGAGGTTGACCCCATTTGCTAATGTACATTGTACACAGCTAATTGCAATTGCTGGGGAGGTTGACCCCATTTGTCACTATTTATTCAAGGGGAGGTTGGAAATAAGGGACAGTGATCAGCAATAACTAATCAAATTTGGACACTAATCAATCCAAATTCCATAGCGATAAAACATGGATAAATAATTTGCTGATCAAATTCAAAGCTTTTAATAATAGTCTCTGATCAAATTATTTCCCCTTATCTCCAACCCTGCCTTGGCCACTGTACATTGTACATGGCTATTTACAGGGGAAGTTGACCCCTTTTTACCATGGTACATAGTGACTGTACATGGTATGATTTAGTGACTGTGATTCCTGGGGAGGTTGACCCCAGTGTAATTGCATGGGAGGTTGACCCCATTTGTCACTATTTATTACAGGGGAGGTTGACCCCTTTTGCCATTGCACTGTATGAATCAATAGGACACTTGGGCACTTGGACCCTATTGTTGTGATTTCATGTTTTAAGACGGTTTTGTGAAATCCTATCCTATCCTATCGAATCTAAAACTTTCTTATGTAACCTTTTCACATATGTGAACAGGCAACCCTAGAAAATATTGTGGGTGGCCTTATATTATGATCTGATTTTTCACAGTATATGACATTTATCAAGTTTATATGAGGAAGACCCAATTTGTCACAGTGTTGACACAATTTGCTGCTCTTAGGTTGACCCTAATTTGTCACACTCACAGTAGTGCCACTTGTGGTTGTAAATATGGGAGGTTGACCCACATACTACACTCAGAGTAGTGACACTCATTCATAGCTGTTTTAAATACAGAAGGTCCAGGGCCTGAACATACAGATTGTTTCTCAAGTGCTCTGTATCTACATTGTCTAGTTACCATTTAGACTTTACTGTTCAATCCTGTATTCAGGAATCCAGGACATCAGGAATTGAATCGCATGCCCAGAATGTGGATACTGCGTTATATCTCTATAATTACAGATCCTGTTGTGTCTGCGGACGATTTTGGATGTTGGGAAGCCCAGGTGATTTTTTATCCCATTCCGCTGTCCAGTCACTCCTATCCTGTTTTTGACCCTCTGCTCCATTGTATATTCATGAGATGGAGGCATATCATCGACTGGAATATCCATCATTCCTTCTTCATCAACTCAAGAATAGTCCATCAAGCTAGAGTCCTGCTGCTTTTGCTGACTTACCTGTTCTACCAAGTGGTATACATATTACCAACGTTAACATGAATTTTTACGAGCCAGAATTTAGCGACGATTTTGTATGCTCTATCTATCATCACTCAGATACACTGTGCATCACCGCCTACGTGTATCTCTGAACTCCAGCTGTATCACAGTGACTTGAACTGAATTTAGTTGGTGTATATATATTTAGTGTATGATCAGGGTCATAATACATTCTACTTCTCATGAGGTCAGCATTGACTGCTCACATTTCAGTATACATGAACATACTAAGCTTGTCAGAAAGTCAGTTATACCATGGTCATAATACATTCTGCTGCTCAGGAGATCAGCATTGGCTGCTCACAATTCAGTATACATGAACATACAAAGCTTGTCAGAAATCCAGCTATATCATACTGACTTGAACTGAATTTACTTGTTTATATTTAGTGTGCGATCATGGTCATACTACATTCTGCTTCTCATGAGGTCAGCATTGACTGCTCATCAATTCAGTATACATGAACATACAAAGCTTGTCAGAAATCCAGCCATATCATAGTGACTTGAACTGAATTTACTTGGTGTATATACTTAGTGTGCGATCATTGTCATAATACATTCTACTTCTCATGAGATCAGCATTGACTGCTCACATTTCAGTATAGATAAACATTAAGCTTGTCAGAAATCCAGCTATATCATAGTGACTTGAACTGAATTTACTTTGTGTATATATTTAGTGTGTGGTCATGGTCGTAATACATTCTACTTTTCAGGAGGCCCGCATTGACTGCTCTCATTTCAGTACATAGAATTGACTTGTTCTTTTCTATTCATATTGTAGGAGAAGTGTGACACCATCACCTATGCTTTGTCTCAACATCATATTCAGATGGTCCCTATTATACTCGAGCAGGGTCTATAAATATGTAAGAAAATTTCAAAAAAAAATTTATATCGGACATATGAACTTGGACAGGATAGCAACTTTTGATCTGACAGAACCAGATTTTGATCAGATATATCTCATGTCTGACCGCTACTTTAGCCCCTGCTGGAGTGTGATTTACAGTGTAATCTCTCTATAACTCTTGTCATTGGGGACTGCACTGGCACTTTTATATTTTCAGACCTCTAGAAGGGTTGAAATGATATGTGCCTAGACTCTAGTTGTTTTGGTTGAGTCAGCTGCTCTTGTTCTTGCATTGATGAGACTGCTTTCCTTACATGAGTAACTAGTACTTAACTTTTTATTTTTTTCTTCCAATTCTATACAGGTATGTCCATGACTAGGTTTGACAACACAGCATACAGCATTGTGCAGAACTTTCTTCAGCCTGAATTTCCTCTGGAGCTGCCAGCATGTTTGATATTGTCTATATTATTGTTCAGGGTCTGAGATAAGCTAATTCAACATGTTCAAATTCTCAGTCAATTCCCAGAGTTTAGTCGAACTTTATGCTTTGAACATAGGCGAGATAAGTTTTTTCATCAGACATATCTGATCATGCTGCTATTTCAGACCCTGATAGTTTCTTATTCCATTATGATTTTCATACTCACAGACAGAAATGGTTGCCTGCTCTCAGCATCTCTATGCTTGCTGATCCTGTGTTAACTCCTTTCCTTTAATTATTATTTCCAGGTTTTTCTCAGTGAGCTTTCTATTATTAATGTAGGTGATCCCAAAGATTGTTCTCTCTGGAGTGCAGTGTGACAGAGGGTTGAGGGGCTCCAATGAGATGTCTGTACATATCATCTGCAGCTTAATTCGGTGGAATCACTTGTCCCTCTGATATACTGTATTATATTGTATTAGTTTGTTTCTAAGTTTTTTTTGTGTGTTACTTTACAGACCACCAGTCTGTTTGCAGTAGCAGTGCTTTCCATGGGGAAGCGTAAATATGGACGTTGTAAAACACTTTTATCTTTAAGAATTCCTCATGCATTGTCTATTTCAGAGAGGAAATCCTACCTCATCCTATCATCCCCAGGCTTGTGAATCCAGTACTAACTATCATTACTATCACTTTCAGGTCTTTTACCAGTGAGCTCCATCACACACAAATACTGGTATGTGTGAAGTCCTGTATTATGTATTATACAACAATCATATTGACTTCGTTTTGTCAACTTTATTTCAAAGATTATTCTTGAGAAAGCGAGGATTAATCCAAACCTTCCCTTGGACAATGGACAACCCTGAGGATCTTCATGTTTTTATCTGCCATACAATTTAACTGGCTGGCAGTTCAATGTTTTGTGGGGCAATGTCTGAGAAGTGAAGGATATTACTCATTTTTAGGAGGGTAACCGTGACTCTTCCAGTGCCAGTTGTTTTCTTTAATTGAAATAAATAAAGAAAAGAAATAAAATAAAAAATTTCCTGACAGGCCCATGAACCTTTCTCGTGCTATATATTTATTGTATTAATATGGTTCTTCACTATATGACAGGTATTTTATGCTGCCCTGAATGGTATTTGTTCTTCCAGTACTTGGCTGATGTGGATTTCTGTGCCCCTACCTTCAGGCACACTTATGCATATTTCTATCATTTTCAGTCTAAAGATTTGTCACAGGTACTATGCACTGTTTCTTATAATTGGTAAGGTAATATTCCACCATCCATGGACGCATAGTAATAGATTGCCCATGTTTTTTCATGTTATCTTTTATTGATTTACATGCTAATTTGGGGGATGAGTTCCCTTAATATTTGTTTGAGTCAATCTGTCTTGCTATATGCCCTGTGCAAAATAAACTACATGTACCTGATTGTATTATTTCATGCACTTGCACAGTCTTGATATAGTTGGCTGCTATATTACCATTGATCTGCTCATGAAGATGTAAACATTTGTAGTCAAAGTCATTATTTCAGTTAGTGCTAGCCAGTTGCTGCCATTCTCAGGTTATCAAACCAACTAAGAGGCCAGTGATATCTACTCCTCATCCTACTGTTTTGTGCTACATACTGTAAGGGCTAGGTCAGAGACTTCGGGTGGGTGATAACAGTTCCATCTTTTACTCCACTGTTATCTGTGGCAATTTATGCTCCCCACCTTTGCTGGTATAACAACATTTACATTATTTGCTAATTGGGGGCATGTTCTATCACTGCATTTGGTAACACATAATTCACATAATTCATATGTGTTCTCCATGCCCCTGCTATTTTATCATTTGTCATTTGAATAAATGATTTGTCATTTGAATTAATGATCATAACCATTGTCATTTGAATAAATGACCTACCCAGAATTTCTGGGTATTGTGTTTGTCTTTCCCAGCAAACTGAGCTCATTCTCTGACCTAGTCTATCTCGAGCATAAAAGGAAATTAGGGTTACCATAATTAAGTTTATGTGAGGATCAACAAGGTCGCTTTCTACTGTTAACGTGATTATAGTTTTATTGTAAATGTTGATTGTGAGTTATCGCCCTTATATTAGACTCTCCAACTTTGTACCACGAGGTCGGTGTTTCCTCGGCTACCTGGAATTTGTTTCTGGAAAATGTCAGTGATGGATTTGGTTTCTCCAGTTTGCTACAGAAAAACCCTCCCTACCCTCCCTCAATTCTCTGTCTTGTGACATTTTGTAACAGGAAGCCCTTTATGCTCCCCACCTTGCCCTTTATGCTCCCCACCTTTGCTGGTATAACAACATTTACATTATTTGCTAATTGGGGGCATGTTCTATCACTGCATTTGGTAACACATAATTCACATAATTCATATGTGTTCTCCATGCCCCTGCTATTTTATCATTTGTCATTTGAATAAATGATTTGTCATTTGAATTAATGATCATAACCATTGTCATTTGAATAAATGTCCTAACCAGGATTTCTGGGTATTGTGTTTGTCTTTCCCAGCAAACTGAGCTCATTCTCTGACCTAGTCTATCTCGAGCATAAATGTTGTCACGTTAGAGTTACAAATATTCAGAAGCGGTGGTAAAACGTGTGCTTCTCTATATATTAAACATGTAACATGTACCACCCAGTTAGGTCACCCAGATTCGGCGTGTGCAGTGAGTGAGTAGAACTTAACGTCGTTTTCAACATTTTTCAATCATATAACGACGGTGCCTAAATGTGCCAAAACACGAGAGTGTCCACAGTTCCAACTATCCTGGACACTGATCAGCCCAGACAGTACAGCACCAGGTCATCCATCCAAGTATTGACCGAGCTCAACGTTGCTTAACTTCGGTGATCTGACGAGAAGCGCTGTGCCCAACGTGATACGCTCGGCGTGTGGAGCCGGGATTCACCATCATTTAGGTTTTTGAGGGAGTACTGGCTGGCCAGCTAGGGCGGTTTTCTGAGAATATTTTTTCTCCGTTTATCTCAGCTTATAGGAAAAATCACAGCTGTCAGACAGTGCTCCTTCGGCTCGTGGAGGACTGGAGGAATGCTCTGGATAATAACCAACATGTATCGGCCATACTTATGGACATGTCTAAAGCGTTTGACAGTATCTCACATGATCTTGTCCTTGCCAAAATGAAGGCTTATGGCATGTCTGAAAGCTCTGTTAAATATATGAGAAGTTATCTTTCCAATTGCAATCAGCGAGTAAAGCTGAGGGACATTTATAGCTCCTGGCGTAATATCAGTAAAGGGGTACCCCAGGGCTCAATTATGGGACCATTGATATTAAATATATTTATCAACGATATCTTCACAGTATGTAGCCTGGAAGAATCGAAATGTTCAGTTAGTAATTTTGCTGATGACAACACCCTGTACTCATCTGATCGTGATCTTATTGTCCTCAAGACAAGATTGCAAGCTAAAGCTGAACACATGATAAACCATTTTCATGCTAATTATATGCTTGCTAATGCGAGCAAATTTCAAGGAATCGTTCTTGATCCTAAGGGTACAAACGAAAAACATACTTTCACTTTTCATGGTACAAATATAGAATCAGAAGATAGTGTTAAACTGCTAGGCATCCACATCGATAATAGATTAAATTTCAATAAGCATGTGGCTGGGCATTTCGCTTAGTAGCATTTGCTAGATCCTGTGTTAAATGTGATGATTTTAATCAACGTCACAAAACATTGTTGCAGAAACTTATAAAACAGGGCTATTCCACCAAGCGCCTCCACTCAAAGTTTTTCAAATTTGGCGATACATATCGCATGCTGATAGCAAAATACGAACGTAGCGTGCAAGATCTATGGGGCTACGTTTCGTAACATGTGTCTAATTCCGCTTAACCCGGGGCTAGGGGCCGTATGAGCCCATGTACTTCAAGATCCTCATGGTACTCATATGAACAGTCACAATCAAAGCGTCACTGAGGTACATTATTTTTAGATGACGACTCTATAACGAATATTATGGATTAAGAATACTGATCAGCGATACGGATTTGATATTTTGGAACATCATGATGTCTTGCCGGTATCATTGAAAACTGTTGACCGCTTCTCTCTTGCAGGAAACAAGCCTATGTTTATGTATACTTTTGTCTTTTGAATTTGGTGCTAATACTGTTATATGGAAATGGAATAGGTCTTTGGATTATGGACGCGGATATTCTCTAATGGACGACGGCTGGATTATGAATGACGGACTAGACGCTTGTAATTGTATGAAAGTTGGACGCCAGATTAATGTCCTCAAACGGCTAGGACCGTATCTTGACCTAGCGAGTAGACTAGCTATTTTTAGATCATTTATACTGTGTAATTTTAATTACTGTCCATTAGTCTGGCATTCCTGTAGTACCACTAGTGCCAAAAAACTAGAAAAACTACAAGAACGCGCCTTGCGCTTTGTTTACCAGGATAATGTTAGCGATTATCATCATCTACTGAAGAGGGCCGGTCTTTCTAAACTGCATGTACAGCGCCTTAGACTTCTGGCAACAGAGGTTTACAAAATATTACACTGTGAAGGCCCTGCATATAATAGGGACCTGTTTCAAATTAAAAACAACGTTTATCAGCTAAGAAACACGACGAATGTTCACGTACCCAGATGTAGGACAAGAAGATTCAGACTTCATTCTATCAAGTACTCTGGAGCCACTTTATGGAACTCCCTTGATTCATCTATAAAAGGAGCACTGACACTGAAGGAATTCAAAATTGTAATTAGTAAATGGGACGGTGATACTTGCAGATGCACTTTCTGCAATGACCATTAATACAGCTGATGACAAGGTCACTCATACGTTTTTATTTTAATTTCTTTTATATGACTGATTTGTGTATATTATCTCTATTTTACAATATTTTAATGGTGTCTTATTGTTCTGTCGGTGAATAGCTCATATTTTGAGCTAATGTTCTCTGTATGTAAACACATCCGACTTTAAATAAAATTTATCTTATCTTATCTTATCTTATCTTATCTTATCCTGGTTGAACTCCATACAACTACACCTCCAATGCAATCTACTATGCATGTTGACGTAAGATGTGATTGGACCGTCTGATTCGTCTTATACCCACTCATCGAATTAATTCCATTCCATTGACTTCAACCGTTATAGTCCAGCCGATAAGCACATGAGATAGGCAATATTGGGCTCTTCATAATAAAAAAGTGTGAACTTTGCACATTACAACCTCAGAGGCTGAACATTTTCTGATATAATGTCAATTGACCAGTTACCTCCTGATTGGCCATACAGACTTCTCGTGGTTGACCATACCTGTCAATACACCCGAAAGATTCTCGTCATAATACTTATTTGTCTAAACAGGGCAAACTACATCTCAAAATTTTGAACATAATGCATAATTCAATAAATTGTCTCCTGATGACATTGTTAAGGAAACAATTGCTAAAAGCAGCAATATTCCTTGTAACTTTTCCTTCTTGTGTTTTTTCTCTTCTCGTTATGTAGGTTACAGTACCAGATACTTGAAAATGGCACTAAAACTGTCCCCCTATGTCCGCAGTAACAACGTATTGCTGGTATCGTTTCAAAGTTTCTGTATTTCTTCATTTGAACTAAAAAACTTACCTCCCCCCTCTCAAACTCTTTTTTGCCAAATGTTGATAAATTGATAGGCAATAGGATAAAATACATGAGAATAAAGTAACCCTGTCACGCGAGGACCCATGATGATTAGAACACTCGCGTGCAATAAACAGAGCCCATACCTCGGCATCTGTTTTCATTTGTTTGGAGAAAATCTTATAAAATAGTAAAAATTAGGCCACTTAGTCGACGAATCGATCCCATAATACACCTCTGATACGTTTGTTGCCCACAGCGCCTAACGCCTTTGATGGCGGAATGACCGGTTAGGTGTGAAGAGCTTCTGAACAAAATTAGTAAATTATTCGTATGAAGCAGCTAAATTACAAGCGTTTGGTCCGTCATTCATAATTCAACCGTCGTCCATTGAAGAATATCCGCGTTCATAATCCAAAGACCTATTCCATATTCCATATAACAGTATTATCACCAAATTCAAAAGAACAAGCATAGTGTACATAAACATAGGCTTGTTTCCTGCAAGAGAGAAGCGGTCAACAGTTTTCAATGATGCCGGCAAGACATCATGATGTTCCAGAAATATCAAATCCGTATCGCTGATCAGTATTCTTAATCCATAATAATCGTTGTAAAATCGACATCCAGAGAATGATGTATCTCATCCACGCTTTGATTATGACTGTTCATATGAGCACCATGAGGATCTTGAAGTACATGGGTTAATACGGCCCCTAGCCCCGGGTTAAGCGGACACAAGTTACGAAACGTAATGCCATGATCTTGCACGCTACGCTTGTATTTTGCTATCATCATGCGATTTGTATCGCCAAATTTGAGAAAATTTGAGTGGAGGCGCTTGGTGATATAGCCCTGTTTTATAAGTTTCTGCAACACTGTTCTGTGACGTTGATTATAATCGTCACATTTAACACAGGATCTAGCAAATGCTACTAGACGAGATATGTATACGCCATATGCAGGTCCCACTGGAATATTACTTTCCAGAAATGGATAGTTTTGGGAATGCATTACAGAAAGGAGCAACAAATGTTTAGAGAAGACCGAGGGAACATTATTAGTCCTATTCGTTGTTTTTCGTGTCACCCAATTGAAAAAAGAAACACTGGAAGACAAAGACAATCAACATGGTGGAAAATACTTCCAAGAAAGAAGTCAGCCATAAAGAAGGTAAACTGCCGAAAATATCGGTCAAACTAGACAATGTGGTAACGATGGACAATTCTGGATCGGAACTTGAGATAAATAAGGAAAGGATCGTGAATTTGCAATTGAAACCAATCGTTTAGACGTGGATAGATTATGAACACTATACGAATGGGATAATACCATAAACCAACATGTGTATCGCCCCCATCTTGGGAAATGACTGACAGAAGCTAACGCTGAATCACGTACCACAAACCGTCTCTGCAGTCGCAGTGAATATGCAGTGCACCCAGGTATATGCCGTGAGCAGTGAAAACTGTAACTTACTTTAAACGGACAATGATGATGCGTGGCTGTGGGATACATGATTTAGATGTTTGGTTTAATTTATCGTCTTGGGCACGTTTCTGTTCACACTACTGGCTTCAAAGATAACGTCATTTTTCTGTTCATCCACACGGAAGTTTGGTCGATGGGATGGCAATTTGTTGGATGTAATTTGAATATCGACAGACCCAAGGTGAAAATATCGACAGATTTATTTTGCATGTGGCGATAAATAAATCCGTTTCTCGATCGAAACCCTCCTCGATCCGAGCTACTGAAATATCAACACTTCACCTGAGGAAGTATTCGTTCATATTTGTGAAGTCAGCGACAATGTAACAGCATGGGCCACCAGTGTCAGTTGACACTATATCAGAAAATGTTAGGTTTCCGAAGTAGTACGAATGTGCAAAGTTTCACGAAGTGTAAAATTGTCTTGCTTATCGGCAGGAATATGGGGTGGGTGAAAGAATAATCATGCACTGTCTTTGATCTACAAATAGAGCTGAGGTCCAATGATCTACAAATAGAGCTGAGGTCCAATGATCTACAAATAGAGCTGAGGTCCAATGATCTACAAATAGAGCTGAGGTCCAATGATCTACAAGTAGAGCTCAGGTTCATTTGTTACACCGGCAAGGTGTAACCTCTTTAAAACAAGAGTGGTAACAGTGTAGGGTACTATTTACCTGATTTAGTGATAGGATTTCCTGCACACATGCGCATTAATCCCTTGTTACTTTGATTGTTGGTGCTAAGGATTTTTCTGATGGCCTTGTCAAGATCGACCGTGGTTGAACCGGTGGCTGACGAATGACCACTGGATCCCACACTGGAGCCCACACTTGATGACACGCTCGACACTCTGTGCTGTCTCTCTGGAGCTACCGACGATCCCTTCATGGCTTTCTTCCTTAATCCAACGTATCTGCAACAAATAAACACAGAAAAGGGGACGGAGACGCATTTCTTACTGAAATACGAGCGTCTAGTCCATGATTCAATGTTCAGCCATCGTCCGTTAGAGAATTTCTGAAACTATAATCTAGAGACTTCGTTTATATAACTGCATTAGTATTAAACAAAGATAAACATTCATAGTATACATAAACATAGACTAGTTTCCTGCAAGAGAGAAGGGGTAGACAGCTTTCAATGATACCAGCAAGACATAGTGATGCTCCAAAAATATCAAATCCACCTGGCTGATCAGTATTATTAATCCATATCGCTGATCAGTATTATTAATCCATATCGCTGATCAGTATTATTAATCCATATTGTTGATCAGTATTACTAATCCGTATGATTTTCGTTGTGGAGTCGTTATCCGGACAATGTTGTTAATTTGTGCTTGTTCACATGAACATCATGAGGCCATCTTGAAGTACATGAGCTCATACGATACGTAACGCCATCGATCTTGCACGCTGCGCTCGTATTTTGTTATTGGCATGCGACATTTCTCCAAATTTGAGACATTTTGAATTGAGGAATTTGGCGGTATAGCCTTGTTTTATAAGTTTCTGCAATAATATCTTTGCGACGTTTATTTAGATCGTCACATTTTACACATGATCTAGCAAATGCGACTAGGCGAGATATATATAAGTCATATGCAGGTTCCAACGGCATATTACTGTCCAGAAAGTGATAGTTTACGTTTTAGAAATTATCATCTTTCTTTTCATGAAGTCGACGTGAGAGAAGGCCCGCTTCATTATAGTGATATTGGTCTAAATATGATGTGCCGTTAGGGCTATCTGTACTTTCCTTCAAATCCAGTGAGGGTGGACATATATCCTTCCCTGAATCATTTATATGATCGTAGATATATATCACTGGCCCATGCTAGAACTTGGGTCAGTGTTTCCGTTTGGTTTAAATGATAATGTGGGTTCGGCAATGCTACAAACCGCCGTTCAAATATATCCAACATTACCCGGCTATTTGAACCCCATCAACGGAGCCATCGAAGCCATGGTTGGCGAAAGTTTAATAGTTCGACGATTCACGATCATCTAACAGTTTAACTAACACACCCAACGGTATACATGGCTTACGTACAGTTATGTATGCGTTACCTCTAAGAGCTTTAAATCATATTGCCAGAGATATACAACAATCTGCGTCTTCAGGAAATATAATATCATCCAAAATCACCAAAGTATGTCAAGATATAGCGTATTTTCGGTTGTATCGTCTAGTGAACATAATCAAAACATCTCAAGATCGGCTTTTCTTGAAATTCAACTACTTAGATAAATGACTGTACATTATTAAGTTACCTCGAATCCTGAATGATCCAGAGGTACGCAAAGCTGTACCAAACTATTTTAAGTTCACAGAACCTCTTTGCATTTCTTATAAGTATACTAAATCTATAGCCACCAAAATATTCAATTACTCCAACGCTGTCAAGGAGTTTGACTGGAACTTATACACGTCAGGAGGCTATAGTTGTGATTGTGAATCGTCGAACTTGGTCTATACACCATGCAAACATGTTGTGACGGCCCAGACGCTTGTAATGGTGACCTTGATGTGGTGAGTGATAAGAACCTAAAATTACTCCTGATGAAAGGACCCAAATATAGACAGCCAAGACGTATAAATCTGAAGGCCGACCAGAAGATGTTCTTGCCTGCATTTGAACTGTACGTTATTGATTGGTCTAAGCGAGAAAAAGTTGAACCTACAGTAATCGCTGATTGGCTGGACCTCACCAAGAGCAAGGTCGTTGAAACAATGTGCTTTAGAATAGGTTAACCAGAAGACTATTCTGTGTAGTCATGTGACGCAGTCAGTATGTCGGCACCTCTCCCCACTTCCATTATATGTGTTGTAATTCCAACCAATCATAACAACATACCAAAAGTATACTGGGCTCCCAAAATGCATAAAGCACCATACAAAGCTAGATTCATAGCTGCTTCTAGAAGCTATACCACCAAGCTTCTTTCAACCCTATTGACGAGGGCCCTTCAGGAGGTAAAAGCATTTTGTAAAAGGTATTGCGCCACTATTTCTAAAAACTCTGGCGTTGAATGTATGTGGATATTGAGGTCACATACCGTACAAACATGTATCCATATGGGAGTTCTCGACTCTCTATACTAAAATCCCTCACAAGGACCTTATTGACCGTCTAAGTTCATTAATAGTATCTGTGTTCAAGAAAACTGATCGTAGATATATTAATGTCGGAAGCCATAAAGCATTCTTTAGCTCCACTACATACAAGAGATATCATTCAAGGGATGTTTCTTTGTTTATAGAGTTGCTTGAATTTCCGATTAAAAACATCTATGCGAAATTTGGCAACACAATATATCAGCAGCATATAGGTATTCCACGGGGTACTAATTGTGCACCCCTGTTGACTGACCTATATCTGTTCTCTTATGAATATGACTATATGCATGTACTTTCAAAAACCGATCCATTCAAAGCCCGTTCCTTCTCATTCACCAAACGCTATACAGACGATCTTTTCGCTGTGGATAATCGCTATATAAATGACGCAGTGAAGGATATATATCCACCATCACTGGATTTGAAAGAAACTACAGATAGCACTACAGGCACATCATATTTAGATCTATATCTCTATAAAAATGAAGCGGGCATTCTCTCTCGTCGACCTTATAACAAAGAGATGATTACATGCATTGGCACCCGCATATGGCGTATACATATCTCGCCTAGTAGCATTTGCTAGATCCTGTGTTAGATGTGCCGATTTTAATTAACGTCACAAAACATTGTTGCAGAAACTTATAAAACAGGGCTATTCCACCAAGCGCCTCCACTCAAGGTTTCTCAGATTTGGCGATACATATCGCATGCTGATATCAAAATACGAGCGTAGCGTGCAAGATCTATGGCGTTACGTTTCGTAACTTGTGTTTAATTCCGCTTAACCCGAGGCTAGGGGCCGTATGAACCATGTACTTCAAGATCCTCATGGTGCTCATATGAACAATCACAATCAAAGCGTGACTGAGATACATCATTCTCAAGATGACGACTTTACAACGATTATTATGGATTAAGAATACTGATCAGCGATTCAGATTTTATATTTTTGGAACATCATGATGTCTTGTCGGCATCATTGAAAACCGCTTCTCTCTTGCAGAATACTAGCCTATTTTATGTATACTATGATTGTCTTTTTGAATTTGGTGCTAATACTATATGGAATATGGAATAGGACTTTGGATTATGGACGCGGATATTCGGCTGATTTATGAATGACGGACTAGACGCTTGTAATCCAAGCAGGCACATAATAAATATATACATAGACATAAGCTCTTTCCTATGTGTATCACTGACTCAATCGCCGAGTGGTCAGATTCAACATTATGTTGGCATTGATCGTCCAGTTTCTCTATTCTTCATATCAAAGTTATGACGAATTTTCTATCTATGAATTTGTCACTGTAGGTTTATTACTTTGGTGGAAAATTAAAGCCGTGCGACGTCGGGCATTGCAGATTAGTTTCTCTTGGTATTCTTGCATTTACCAGGTTACTTCGTGATTAACTCCATCAGAGGTCTACGATGCTCATCAGATGAGCTGTTTGAGTTGATCTGTCATCATAGCTATTGAGCTAGCGTATCTAATTCCGCTTAAGCCGGTGCTAGGGACCGTGAGGATACTTCATAAACTCCCCATGAACATTTGCAATAAAAGCGCGGCTGAGATACTAAAGCTACGTCCGAAAATTCACCGTACTCTCTGGTCTGAATGTCAGGTGCCGATGGATGCTTCCCTGTAGAGTCATATGTTTGCTTTTTAGTCGCCGGACGTGGCCAACTTTTCCCGCCTCTAGCGTATCGCTCCAATTTCGACATTGGTGACCTGATTGCTACAGCATGAGTTCTAAGCTCGCTGACGAAATTCCCCCCATTATTAAACTTCGGGCTTGATGACAAGATTTTCAAGTTTAAATTTCGGGCCTGTTGGCGACATTTGTCTGCTCATGGATCCAGACTTTTAGCGAGATTTCCATTTGTTTCCAGCCTTGAGAATCATATAGTCAAATTATGGTATTCGGGTTTGGCAAAATCCAAATTCATATGCGTATGAGGGGCGGGTGGTGTGTAACTTCCATCGTCTCTGTAATTAAGAATTTCGAGCTCAGTGATCATAGATCTTAGTTAAGAATATCAAGTTAATGTCCAAATTTCCGCGACAGTATCATGTACTTCATTTCGCTTAAGTTGATGGATATATACATAATCAATTGGGCTCTCATTTTAGGTTCAGTTTGCAGTCCTTGTTAATTCAGTTTTAGAATTGTAACGTAGTCCACATTTACCGAAAAATTTTACTTACTTATTTTTGAAGGTACAAAATGTACCGCTTAGCTTCTGTATGATTTTACGGTCAACAGTTTTCAATGATGCCGGCAAGACATGATGATGCTCCAAAAATCTCAAATATTAAATGACCGACGGTTTTATAGCTCCTGACAAGCTTCAACTTATATAAGCTCGCTAGAATTCTATTTGTCTTTTCCTTGAAGAACATGGAAAGTACTTGGAGAAAATACAGTATCGTTATATCCAGTCATGCTATATTTGTATTTCCTACCACATACAGATAGTTTATCAGGATTGGTTCCCAGTGTTATATGGTATATTGCCAGATAAATACAGCTGCTCTCAATAAAAGCTAATATCAGGTACATATCCCAAGACCTTGTGGAAGAACAAAGATCTCAGTAGTAGGTAGCAATGATTTAAAGCCATATTTTGCGGGGGGAGATAACACTTCCATCCACCAGGGGGCGCCACCAGCTCAAGAGACCAAAAACTACCTCCAGCACAGAAGAGTTCCAATCTAGGGGGAGGTAACTCTGGGTGACTATAGTTCCGGCAAAGGGCCCCTGGGCATGTATTCTTCCGCGGTGATGCGGTCTGGCGGTGATGCGTTAGCGGGAAAAAGCTTCCGCGGAGAAAAAATAGTCCCCAGACTTCAAATACGCTGCATGGTCCAATTGGGTCGAGTGAGGTATCAAAGTGAAGCATTCGTGAAGGGGCATCCAGTCATGGGTGGGTGCATGTAAAATTAGGATTTTTTCTCGAAACTATAAAAAGCGGAATACGGACTTTACCCCTAAAATAGGGGAAAACACCTATCAACCCTAGCCAAAAGGGCTAATATCGTGCCCCGGGCTTATCGGGGCCTGCCTATCAAGTTAATGGGGTGGGTGCATGTAAAATTAGGATTTGTCCCCGAAATTATAAAAAGCGGAACACGGACTTTACCCCTAAAATAAATGTTACTATGGGTTGTGGGGTCTCGTTTTTCTCGTCTCGCCGAGAAAAATACAATGGGAGGGGTCCCGGAGCGAATCGGTGAAATATTTGGGAAAAGTCACCGAAGTCTGTATATGGGCCCATAGGCTGGCCATTGGGGGTATAGGTCCAACCTGGGAAATTCACACACGTTCATTGTGATATGGGTTGCTTGGATTTGTTTTTCACGTCTCGTCATTTAGAAAACGATGGGAAGGGTCTCGGAGCGCAACGGTGAATTTTTTGGAAAAGTACCATATAGCCCATATAGTCCCATACTGGCTATATGGGGGTATAGGTTCAACCTGGAAAATTCACACACGTTCATTGTGATATGGGTTGTTTGGTCTTGTTTTTCACGTCTCGTCATTTAGAACATGATGGGAAGGGTCCCGGAGCGAAACGGTGAATTTTTTGGAAAAAGCTCACCGAGGCCTGGGTAGGCCCATAGGCCTATACTGCATGGCTATGGAGGTATAGGTCCATACGGGTGAACGTTTTGGGGTCTAGGTGAGCCCCTAATGGTCCTATGGTGTCGTATGAGGTCTTATTTTGTAATGTATCGACTCATGGTCCGTCCGTGTGCAAGTTTCTGCGCATGCGTAGTCTGGCCGTAGTATAGAAAGCAGACATGTTGGGGGATGCGTGGGGGTGTGTTTTAACCCACCACTAGGGGTCCATGGTTGTGGTTTGGTGGGTTGTGACGTCACTTCCGGGTTTCACTAAAACTACCTTCGAACACAGAAGAGTTCCAATTTTCCCCGTACACGAAGAATCCGGATGTTCAACATCCGGGTTTTTCCCCGGCCCAGCCCGGCCCGCCCCTGCCGCAGCGCGCGCGCGCGTCATCACCGGCAGTGCGCGGGTGAATGTCGGGTCAAAAGGTCAAAGGTCACATCCAGGTCAAAAGGTCCAAGGTCTCCCTTTCGGCAAGGTTCGGAGACAATGTTGCGGCATCGATATACAGAGCTTGAACCCCAAAAGGGGATTGTAAATTAACCTGGGAAGGATGGGCAGTTCCATTTGGACCAATCAGCGGTCGAGAAAAAGAGCCAATGAGCGATCGATAAAAGAACCAATGGACGGGTACTAGAATTTCGCTCACGTCTGCGCCTACATCCGGGTACTAGGATGCTTTCGCCTACGTCCGCGCCTACATCCGGGTTCTTGTACACCCGGGTAATGTTTTCTGGACATGGATGGGTTACCTTTGGCTCCATTCTAGGCCACTGATTGGCTAATACGGTGTTCAAAGCCAGTTTCATGCATTATGCTCATATAGAATTACAAGCGTCTAGTCCGTCATTCATAATCCAGCCGTCGTCCATTAGAGAATATCCGCGTCCATAATCCAAACACACAAAACAGGGTTTTTTGGTAAGATCTCATTCTTTTATTCAGTGAACAACAACAACGTGAGAACAGCCACGTGAAAACTGAAGCCCAGAACAGGGGGCTTGTACATTGAAATAACTGAAGCCCAGAACAGGGGGCTTGTAAACTTAAGCCCAGAACAGGGGGCTTGTGTACATTGAAAGAACTTAAGCCCAGAACGGGGCTTGTACATTGAAATGATGGGCGGCCCAGTCATTTTCGAGTACATCGCGGTCCTCGGCCCTGGGGTACTCGTCAAACATCTGTACGATGGTAGATAAGGGTCTTCCCCGGCATCGATGGTACAGGTAAAACAAGCAATATTGTCCGCACACGCTACTGGCCAGGCTTTGCAACGTTTGACTGTTCCAACACCACGTCTCTGTGCTTTGATCCATGAAGTCTGTTAAATCGGGATGGAGGGGTGGCAGGCCGTACGGGTCAAAGTATTCGCCCTGCTGTTCTGTCAAGTACACGCCCACCCAATGTTCACCGGGCCGATCCATCGGGTCCGTGTTGAGAACGTAAGCAGCAGGATACATACGGTCTAATGGGAACACATCTCGGCCGAACACCCCTTGAAAGACCATACGTGTCTCTGGGTCATTCTCCAGCACGGTGGTTATCTGATCTGTATCCATGTTAGGTGGAGAAGTCACACAGGACGTTGCGCGCCTTGTCCACTTGAATGACGTTGTCAAACTCGGCGTAGCAGATCACATTGACGGTGGTCCGGAGGGCTCGTGCAAAGTGGATTTCCAACCGTAAATTGCCTTGCTTGGCCAGGGCCAGCTGATGGTCGTTCTCTAAGGTGGGGGTCAGATCGAAACAGAACAACGTGTATCCGTTCCCGTAGTCCTCCCGACTGATGAAATTCCCTTCGTCCTGGTTGATTTGACCGGTGGCTGTAAACAGGCTCTGATAGGCTCGAATGAAATTCGCGCGCCCAAAGTTCGGTGTTAAGGCCGTGGCTGGGATCTGTTGTCCATCCACATGCAGGGCCACAAAATTGATGCCGAAATGTTTAAAGTCAAACGGGTTCTCTGGGTAGGCTCCGCTGAAACTGGTATTTTCCACACAGGCCAGGATCAATCGCTTGGGTAGTTCCCCCAGGAACAGGTTTTCTTTGTTGGCGCTCATATTTCCAGCAGACACAGAGAACACTTTGGTTTGCACACGTCGGATAGGGTACTGGGCTGGTTTTGTTTCCAAGGCTTTGAGGTGTCCCAATTGAACGGCTGGATTCGGTTTCACTTTTCGGACATACATGACTGTGTCTTGGATGACAATCTTATAGTCAGCTGCATGCCCGTCTACGTTAGTGGCCATCAAGGCGAAGGTCGGAGGCGCCCGTATCAGTCGAATTTTGATGGGGATCTTGTTCAACAGGTACCGGTCTTGCATGAACATGTCTGCGTGCAGTCGACCCATGAGATCCACCGCGACGCCGTTCGCGGTCAAAGCCTTCCGTTTGTTATATCCCACATTGTCGTTCTCTACGCCCATGTGCTGGGCTGTGTCCTGGTAGAATAAAGCGGCTGTCAGTTCAGATTTTTTAGCCTCTCGCCCATGCGACAACAGCGTCTCGATGTTGGCTCGATAGGGGTACGTGTTGGTCGAGTCACTGATGAGTTTGTCGCTGAGAAATATATCCACCTGTTGAAACATCGAGTGCAGCCAGAGATTCGTCGGGCCCACCGTTGCTTGGTCGACGATTCTGGAGCCATCTCCATTGACGATGTTGGCTTTCACATACCAGTATGTATGGGCTAAATCCACATAGGCCGTATCCGCATTACTGATGGTGAACTCGATGGGCCCTGTTGCGTTGATGCTGGACAGCGGGAGATGCTTCACCCATAATAGTTGTTCGGCACTGGTCTGTGTGGGCGGGACTGTCCACAAATCAAATTCACTGTTGGTGGAAGGGCAGGACTCTGCGTGGATCAAGGACATGTTTTAAGAAAAGATATCCTGGGTCTTCGATGTGCGTCGTCGCTGGGTCGGTCGTCGACTGGTGCGTGGTCTCGGTGGTGCAGGTCTTTTATTCCCTACGGTGCGTTGTGCTTTGGCCACCAAGACGCCTCTTGCTTCTTTGGCCCGCCGTTTCAAGGCTTCTTTGGGTGCCGTACCCCGCAAGACATCACCGGCGACCTGCAGTCCACTGCGTACCGCTTGTTTGCCGATTGCTTTCACCCCACGCGTCACCAAGGGCAGGAACGTTTTGACGAAGCTCCCGAGTATGTTTCCCAGTCCATGTCCTCGTTGCATGCGTGCACCACTAAAAACCGGAAAGCCACCGCCGGCCTGTTGGGCATAATAGTCCATATAGCTGCGTGCATCGCACTCGTAAGGCACCTTCATTATACAAAGTGGGGAGCACGTGCTTGTCGAAAATGAAGTGTCAGCACCACTTTCCCGCGTTCGAATGCCACCGGTCGTCCCGTGTCATCTCTTATATCCACCGTGATAGGATTGATGTGGGTTTGTCGTACGGGTAGGTAGAGCATGTGGGTGAAATTGTGGGTAACTTCATCTCCATACAACTTTTAAATGGGCACCACCCGTAACAGAGGTGTGTTGATATCGCCGACGATGTAGTTGTCCACCACGTCCGAGTAGACGTAGAGTCCGTACATACCCGACTTCATATCCATCGGGATCTCGGCTTGGTGGGCGGTGGGACAAGCGAACGTCCGTAGATCGAAACCCAGCATTTGCTGTAGGATAGGACTCAGTATGACACTCGCGTTGGCGGTGACGATAAGCTCTGCCTTGTCGTTGTGTGCGTTGTAATCGAAGTCCACGTGATTCTTGAAGGGAAAGGATTTGATGGGTTTTGAAGTATTCGTGACCTTCCGTAGAGCCTGATAATGCAACAGTCTTAACAGCCCACTCCTTGGGAGTATCGTATTGGCCTTCGGGGAGGGTGAGTCGGGTGTCTTTTCCTTCGTAGGTCACCTCGTACCACACTTCATTGGCTCGCACGTTGTACCACGAGTAAGGGTATTGGATATCCACGAGGCCACATTCCCAGCGCCCAGGTAAATGCAACGGTTGCGGTAACTGGGTCACGTACTTGGCCAAGGTGTTGTCAGGAAACACATCCAGCGAACTGTTACTGGGTAGGGTGAGGTAAAACATGGCGACTGAGCTGTCCTGCTGCTGCTGTTGGTTTTAATAGGTGTTCCAGGCCTTGGGCGGTTGTGTCCGGCGTCGTGTTCGTCGCGGTGACTTGCTACGTGTCACGGCTCTGGAGATGTGGGGTGTCCTGATCAAGGATGGTTTTTTAAAGGTCTGAAAAGAAGGTGCCCGTTGTGGTGGTGGTGTTTTGGGGGGTGACTCCGGTTCCCATTCGGATTCCCAAGAAGGTAGTGGGCCACTCGGCGATTGCTGGGTTCGCTGCATGAAGGCCCAGCGGTGGGGATTCCCCACCAATTCCTGTGGTACATGCATGTCTTTCAAGCCTTGAGCGAAGACCTCCCATCCTCGAGGGTCCGTGTGCGACCTGCGTTTACGCATCAGGTCATTCACTAAATCCGTCATGTGGGTCCCGGGGACCACCTGATTCTGTACCAGGAGTTCGCCTTTATCATTCCAAGTCATGTTAGGATTCTGTTTCATCCGTTGTAATACCAGGCCAGCTTGTTTCTTGAACGATGCAGGTACACTCTTCAGCACTTCGTCTTTCACCCACTGTGGGGCTGTGGTTGGTACCCCTGGTAATGGCGGCTGTTGGAGCGGTGCTGAGATCGGCGGTGTGTCACGTGGTGGTGGTGGGGGTGGTGGGGTAGAGAGGGTTTTGTATTGGTCCATGAACGTCATGTACCGTTAAAGCGTCTCATTGTACCGTTGTACTTTCTCACTGTCGCTTGACCCCGGTCTCTGTAAGATCTGTTGCATCTCTCCATCGAGGGCGTTTATGGTCTTCACTGTAGGTGGGACAGGGTAGGGCGATTGGAGGTTTTGAAGGAACCGTGGTTCGACGAGGACAATTTTGTTCGTGTGGTTCATTGTCGGCCGAAGAGTCCACCCAATACTGGACACCGAAGCGGCCAACGGTGCTAAGATGGCCCCGAGAAAGCCGCCTTTCTGTAACACCCCTTTCTTTTGTGTTTGAGGGACCCGTTTCTGATCTAGGGTTCGGAGACCTGTCTTATGCTTGGCCAACTTGGTCTTCTGAGCCGGAGTGAGTGGTACGTTGCCTTTTAACAGGTTGTACCCGATCTCGTACAGACAGCGTACAAGGTCAGGGTCCGCACCGCGTACAATGGTTCTTCAATACACCGAGCGTGGGAGCGTGCTTCCGTACTCGCGCAGACATCATGTACAACTAATGCTAGAACCCACAACTCTGCTCTTTTTATCTACTTCAGAGAACAGAGACAAAGCCAACCATGCTGTGGTATTTATTCTTTTTATTATCCCCATCATCAAATACACACACCCCAGCTGGGGGCGCCACAGTTATTTTGCATGTAAACGTGGTGGGTCTCTCCGGGAAAGATGCCGGTCCGCAGTCGAAGGTGGTCGGGGGTGGCTTGCTTGAGGTCGAAGAGCATATACCCGTGCTGAGGGGTTGTCGCATCTTTAAAGGCTTCCAACGCAAACGGTGTGCGGCCGGGATACATCTATCTTCCCAGGTGCAGCAGTTGAGTGGTATCTCTCGGGTTTTTGAACACCACCAGGTAGTGGCCATTTAAGCTGATGTTCCGATGTTCTTTGTTTTTACTGAACAGATTCTGCACAATGTAGATGATGCTGAGCCGTCGATGATGGCTGCTTTTGGTGTGCACTCTGTCGAGGATCGCTTCTGTGAACTCGTTCAGGATCTGGCGTCGCCCCTCGTTGTCGTCGCCATCTGAAAACATGGACCGAACCACTGCTCGGTAACCCGTGAGCGAATTAACCACGGTGGCATGCTGTAAAATGCGAGTCGCATATAGGGCTGGATCTCCGTCATGGCTCTGTAACCGTAGAAATGAAAGTGTGGGATCCAGAGGGACGTGTTTTATAGACCATGTCACACATGCGCGCCTAGACGTAGTTCTACGGGTGTAGTCCGTGATACGTATTATTCTGATGGGTTAGTCCAAAAAAGAGAGCAACAACAACACAGATTACAGATCAATCGTGAATCGGGCGTAACCTGTGAACATCATAGGAATGCATGTAACAACCTGTCTGTGGGGGTTTTCCACAATGTCGTTCACCTTCATGTCTTTTCGGGTACGTCCGTGTCTTTTCGGTAAAGTCCGTGTCTTTTCGGTAAAGTCCGTGTCTTTTCGGTAAAGTCCGTGTCTTTGCGGGTACGTCCGTGTCTTTTCGGTAAAGTCCGTGTCTTTTCGGTAAAGTCCGTGTCTTTTCGATAACGTCCGTCATCCGGGTATATATGAGGGTATTGAGGGGGGCGACTGTATATGAGGTGTTATATGTGTTTTTCTCGGCGACGTCCGTGTCTATCATCCGGGTACATCACGTCTGCGCCTGCATTGGGTATGTATGAGTGTCTTTATGCGCGCGCGCGCTGCGGATTCACCCACGCACTTCCGGATAATCCGCGCGCGCTGCAGCATCAGATCAACCCCGCGCGCGCGCGCTGCGGCCGGAGTAACCCGCGCGCTGCGGCCGGGGCGGGCCGGGCCGGGCCGGGAAAAAACCCGGATGTTGAACATCCGGATCCTACGTGTACGGGAAAAATTGGAACTCTTCTGTGTTCGAAGGTAGTTTTAGTGAAACCCGGAAGTGACGTCACAACCCACCAAACCACAACCATGGACCCCTAGTGGTGGGTTAAAACACACCCCCACGCATCCCCTAACATGCCTGCTTTCTATACTACGGCCAGACTACGCATGCGCAGACTCTTGCACACGGACGAACCATGAGTCGATACATTACAAAACTCCACGAGAGCTTCAAAATAAGATCCCATACGACACCATAGGACCATTAGGGGCTCACCTAGACCCCAAAACGTTCACCCCGTATGGACTCATACCTTCATAGCCATGCAGTATAGGCATATGGGCCTATCCAGGCCTCGGTGAACTTTTTCCAAAAATTTCACCGTTTCGCTCCGGGACCCTTCCCATCATGTTCTAAATGACGAGACGTCAAAAACAAGATCAAACAACCCATATTACAATGAACGTGTGTGAATTTTCCAGGTTGAACCTATACCCCCATATAGCCAGTATGGGACTATATGGGCTATATGGTACTGTAGCGGGACACCGGTTATACTTGAGGGACGGAATCCATGTGGACACTATCAAGAACTCTTTGTATTATTCTTGACTCATAAACTCTAATGGTAGCGAAATTCCAGGCGGTCTAATCGATTCCAATATTTCGGCCTGTTCACTATAACCACTTCTATTCTCTCCCATTCACTTGGAGACGCCGCTACAGTGGGATTCGTCATGAGTTAGTTGTTATGTCAATGTCTCATTTATCATTCACTACTCATCTGCGTATCATAATGTACTAAACTCTTCAATGACTAAGTTAAGTCTGGTTTCAAAGTTCAACAAATAACAATAACAGTTTATTTAACGTATAATACAGAGTGCCATGAGATGGGACTGCGTCCAGAAAGTTTATCACAGTTTTGCTTGAATAACAATTGTTTTTAGTCTTAAATAAATTTGTGCCAGTACTCGAAATATCACGTTTCACCAATTGTTTCCATGCACATAATTAATAAGAATAGATTTCGTAATCCTATTACCCAAGGAAACACTGGATTCGAACTGTGTTCAACTGTGACACTTGGGACAACGTCTCAACCTGGCTGTATTAAGCTGGGGAAACAGACTGGCTTGATGCCTCAACTGGGACGACGTGTCGGACTGGGACCACGTGTCGGACTGGGACGACGTGTCACACTGGGACGACGTGTCACACTGGGACGACGTGTCAAACTGGGACGACGTGTCAGACTGGGACAACGTGTCAAACTGGGACAGCGTGTCGGACTGGGACGACGTGTCGGACTGGGACGACGTGTCAGACTGGGACAACGTGTCAAACTTGGACGACGTGTCAGACTGGGACAACGTGTCAAACTGGGATGACGTGTCAGACTGGGACGATGTGTCAGACTGGGACGACGTGTCAGACTGGGACAACGTGTCTAACTTATATTCCAAAAGTGTTCCTAATAACAATTTGCAGGAATAATATCAACTTCTGGATCAATAATTCAACTTGGTTTGGAACTTTTCACTGAATACTTACTTCCATATATACTCCTTAATTTGGGACTTATTTCAATAAGGGAGATGTTATTCGGATGATGTCTCCGAGATCAACTGAGCAATAATGCCAAAACTGCTCCTATTTATAGGGCTAACTTATGAATATTCATGAGTGACACAAAATCAATCCGATTGGACAGGACAGAATTATGAAGCAAACTGTCACTCCACTCATGAAACTCCGCCCACAGTAACCATAGCGGCGAAAATGGCTATAGAAAACCCAGAAAAGATGGCAAAAATCCTACCCTATATATGTTTTGAATCAACAAACGCTTCAAGCAATGTCTAAACCAGGGGAAACAACTTATATCAGGAATAAGGCTGACGTCAAAAATTCCAGTTAATTCCCCTAACATCGCTCAAAATCCAGTTTGAACCAGAAAAGGAGGTAGTAAATGTCAGCATTACGTCAGGCGAAGACAGCACATATGGCGGTAATTACGGATTTTGCAGGAATGTTTACGGACAAAATCCACAGAAATGGGAAATCTGACAATCTTTTACGAATGCAGATTGTGACAATAATAAACCGGGACACCTGAAGTTACGGGATTTTACCATGTGAGTACTGGCACATATCTCAAAATAACCATTTGTCATGAAAATGTCCACCGAAATATTTGACAGAAAATATCTGTATAGAATAACATGGCGTAGCGAGGCGAAATCGGGCACTCTTGACACCTACCGAAAATAATTAATTTCTCCGTGAATATGCGAGATGCAGACTGGAAATTTGGAGGACAAGTCCCTTATCATGTTCTGAACATATATGAAAGAATATTTTATAATAAAACTTCAAAGAATTTTTATAAACTTACGATTTGTATGGCTTGGTAATTTCTGATTTCTGGCGTTCCAAATATGATATAGTGCAGGTGAAAACGAGGCTCCAGCGGATAAAATAATATATTTTAAAAAATGTGGAATCAATTTACAGTTGGAGGTGATTTCGCCACGCTACCCCCAACGACAAAGACTTGCTCGTCCCCGAGCAAACTAATAAAAGAGTAGATCTTTGCCAAAGAAACAGGTTACCACATTGAAGTTCAAGAGTGGAAGACCAGATGATGATGACCAATTAAATATATTTAGCACAGTTTCTCAATTCTCCAAACGATAAATGTATTAAAGTTCAATCTTGTAACTTTGAAATGTTCACACTTGTAACTTTGAAATAGTGTCTCCCAATCTTACAATACTAATGTTACTTCAAGAAATGTTGCAGATAATTTTGAATTTTGAAGCAATTTTGTTAATGTTTCTGAAAATGTTTGTAGGTTCACAAGAGAGTCAAGAAGTTATGGACGACTTTGCCCGCACAGTGGACAACCACTGTCACACTGGATGACTTCCTGGGTGACTTCGCGGCCATCAGGGTACCTTGTATATGTAATGGTATGAATGTGGCGCATTCCATCCTCCCGTGGTGTGATTATCGTTGTAATGGGTTGAACACTGCTCATGACTGCTGGAGTTGAGATCGGTGTCTGTCGACTCTGAACCGTAGCTGTTGTGGCTGGACTTGATGTCGTGACAACAGACGCAGCGAGATGACTACCAGATATTGCCAGAGAGACAGGTTCAGCATTTTCCTCAGAGGTGTTGGACTGGCTGAAGGACTGCACAAATTCGTCAGTTGTGGTTGTTATTGGCAACTCTTCGGCTAGTGTCGACTCAGGCAAAGTAAGATCATGAACTGGCAGACCAATTCCCAATTCATGGAAAATTGGTTGGGGTGATTCACATTGGACCCTTGGCAACCCAAATTGTGACCCTGATGATGAAAATGGTGAAATCACCAGAGGAGACATGGGCCTTGAAACTGGAGCAGTCCCCTCATCGCAAAGGGGAGTTCCCGGACTTCTTGGAGGAGCACCTAGGGCTGCGGGAATTACCTTCTTGGGTTTCCTCAGACCATTACTTGGAGCCGGCTTGGATTTGGCAGGGTGTGTTTTGTCGTTTCTCACCCAAGTGGGTGACCCAGCTGGCCTGGTCTGAACATAGCACCCGGCAATAAGGGCATGCCTCGGAATCCAGAGCACAGGTTTGACGATGTCGGTAGAGGGACGACCGGGAGTTGAATACCTTCCCACAGGCACAAGTATGAACTCTCCCATCACCTTTACTCTTGTCGGCCATTATGTTGCGTATTGAATGCTGCAAATATTCAAAGATTGTTATCAGCTAGGCTTCAGATGTATCCTTGTTCATTTTATGGATTAATAAATTTCAGTTTGCATTAGTCACGTCGGTCTTGTGTCATTTCTTTCTTCTCCACTATTTAGCGACGTCTCGTCGTGATGATGTAGACCATGGAATAAATTTCACACCCTCGTAGGGTTTCAATCGGTCAAAATGAACAACTTTCGGTTTGGCCAGAGCAGTGCGTTGTATGCGATAGACTGTGTCATCTAGTTTGCTAATCACCAGATATGGTCCTTCCCAATGAAGCGAAAGTTTCGGTGAAAGATTCTTCTTCCTGGCCTTTTGATGTAGCCATACAACATCACCAACTTTGTACGGAATACCCTCACAGCACCGGTCATAATAGCGTTTCTGTCGAATGTTACTTTGCGACTGGCATTCTCGTGCTCTCTCATGAGCAACCTCGAGACGTTCTCGTAAGACTTCTGCATATTCTGTAGATTCGATAGATGCAGCTTCAGGAGGTCTTCCAGTTATTAGGTCAAGTGGCAGCTCCACTTCACGACCCAACATCATCCTATTTGGGGTGTGTTGATTCACTTCATGAACTGATGACCGGTATGCCATGATTGCAAAGGGAAGTTGCTCATCCCAATCCTTCTGATTCAGCTTCGCCATCATGGAGAGACGATCCTCAAGAGTACGGTTAAATCTTTCCACTAATCCATTTGATTGAGGATGATACGGAGTGGTTCTGGTTTTCTCAATTCCCAAAAGTCGACAAACTTCCTGGAAGAGGTGGGACTCAAAATTAGTACCTTGGTCAGAGTGCATCTGTCTTGGAACCCCAAACCTGCAGATGAACTCTTTCACCACTTTATCTGCGACAGTTGTGGCTTCTTGATCTCGAATAGCATACCCTTCTACCCATTTAGTGAAGTGATCTGCTACCAGCAAGATGTACTTGTTTCCTTTGTTGGTGCGAGGTAATGGACCAATAACATCTATCGAAACCCGTTCCATTGGAATACCAACTTGGTATTGTTGCAGTGCTGCCTTCCTCCGTTGGGTGGGTGCTTTACGCCGGGCATAAGTGTCACATTGTCGACATCAACTTTTTATGTCATCTTTCATGTGAAACCAGAAGTACCTCTGTTGGATTTTTGGTAAGGTTTTTGCTACCCCTAGATGTCCACTTGTCTTGGATGCATGCAAGTGGTGGAAGACCTCCTTACGGTAAGCTGGAGGAAGGATCATCTGCCAGTGATGTGTCAACCCATCCGAAGATTCCCATCGGCGGTAAAGTATCCCATCTCTAAGAGAAAGACGCTCCCAGGCTGCCCAAAAGAATTTGGTCCCAGAACTTCTTGAAGAGATGTGCATCCAATCTGGTCGTGTTGGACTGGATTTCTTTGCAGTGATGACCCATTCCAGATCTATGTCCTGCTCTTGTGCTGCGATAATCTTCTCATTGGACCAGAGATCTGATTCGCTGTCCATTGGTGGAGCTGGATTATCTTGACATGGGACTGTTGGTTGTAATTGTAAGTCTGCAGCCTGACTTCTGGTTGTAACTGTAGATATTTGTACTCGGTTAGAATTTGTCATCTTTGTTCTGCGAAATTTCTTCGGACTTCTCTCCTTGTAACCCCAGGACTTAGGTAGCCATTTGATCTTCGTGATGATTGTTCCAATTGGTCCGGAATGGTCTGTTTGGATGGCCACATCTACAGTGTCAAGATTGGAAGCTGTGTCTTGTATACTCATGACATAGCCCATCTTGTCACACCATTTGCAGGGTTTCCTGGACAAGGCATCTGCATTGCCGTGATACTTTCCTGGTCTGTGGACGACTTCAAAGTCATATGTACTCAATAGACCCAGCCATCGTGCCATCTGGCCTTCTGGTTCTTTGAAATTCAACAGCCAACGGAGTGCATTATGGTCTGTTCTGATGGTGAAATGGCGGCCATAGAGAAAATGCTTGAAATATTTGACGAAGAAAAACACTGCTAGTAATTCTCTTCTGGTGACACAATAGTTCCTTTCTGCCTTGCTGAGAGCACGACTGGCATAGGCGATGACCTTTTCCTGTCCTTCTTGCATTTGTGACAGCACCGCTCCAATACCAGTTCCACTTGCATCTGTATCCAAGATGAAATCACCATTAGAGCTGGGATAAGCCAAAATGGGACTCTGTGTCAACCTGTTCTTGAGCTGCTGGAAGCATTCTTCACACTCGATTGTCCATTTGAAATCTCTGTCATTTTCTGTTATCTGGTGTAGAGGTCTCGCAATTACAGCAAAGTTCTTGATGAATCTCCTGTAATAAGAGGCAAGTCCAAGAAAGCTTCTTGTTTCATGCACAGAGGTTGGAACTGGCCAATTCTTAATTGCATCAATCTTCTCTGGATCAGTAGAAATACCATCAGCTGACACAACATGGCCCAAATAATTTACTTGTTGTTGAAACAGATGACATTTCTTTGGCTTGAGTTTGAGATTTGCTTCACGGAATCTGTTGAACACTATCTTGAGATTTGTGATTGCGTCATCAAGAGTTTTTCCAAACACTATAACATCGTCCAAATATACTAGGCATATTTCCCATTGGCATCCAGCGAGTACCATCTCCATCAGTCGTTCAAATGTTGAAGGTGCATTGCTCAATCCAAATGGCATGACCTTGAACTGCCACAGCCCACTGCGAGTGACAAAAGCGGATTTTGCTTTGGAAGTTTCGTCTAGTTCTACTTGCCAATATCCACTGGCCAGATCTAAGGTGGTAAACCATTTTGCTCCATAGAGTGAGTTGAGTGTGTCATCTATTCGAGGTAAGGGGTATGCATCTTTCAGGGTGACCAGGTTCAGCCTACGATAATCTACACAGAATCGCGTACTCCCATCCTTCTTGGATACTAACACAATCGGTGACGCCCATGGACTCGTTGACCTTTCAATGATACCTCTGTCTAACATATCCCTTATTTGTTATCCGCTTCGTCTTGTTTATGCATCGGAAGTCGTCGAAATGCTTGTCTCAGTGGTGGTGCATTGCCAGTATGAATCGAATGTTTTATATCTTTGGCTCTCACGAGATCTGCATCAGACTTGGCAAAAATGTCAGAATATTCAATCAGTAGCGCTTTGACCTTGCATTCTTCACTGGGATCCACTTCTTGTATACCCTGTTTGTATACGGATTCCAAAAATGCTCTATCTACACTGCAAACAAGAGGATGCTCTGTCTCAGAATTCCCCATTGAGACTTCATTCTCTTTACTCAAAACTTCAGTGACAGATATAACAGGACTCAATACAGCACCTGTAGTTCCTTTATATAGCACCTCTGGTTCTGAACCAGTATTCACCACCCTTAATGGACAGCATATTCGTTCAGTGTCCACGAGAGTTCTCCCTACCAACAATTCCTTATTTCGTAAACCATTTGGTGGTGGTTCACATATTGCCCATTTTCCTGTAATGTCCCTGCAGGAAATGGTACTTGGAATTAGCATTTGATGTCCCGGTGGTATCACTGTTGTTTCATCAACAACCAGTCGACAATAAGTAGATTCTTCAGACTGCCGATTGCACAGGATTTGTTGTTGACCGCAAGTTAAACATCCTCGCTTGGGATGAATCTCACAGTTGTACTTTGTTAGGAAGTCCATTCCCAGGATACCATCACCTTTAATGCCTGCGATTATGACATCAACATTGCATGGAGAATCCAAAATACCAATGTCCATTTCGCAGACTCCGACGATATCAAGTGGCCGATGATCTGCTGTCAGTAAACATAGGGAAGTGGGTTGTATGTCTGGCCTGTTTTCAGACGTTAATTTGTCGAATATAATCTTGGATACAATGGTAACACAGGCCCCAGTGTCAACTAAAAATAAAATGTTCTGATTCCCAATATGGCCAGACACATACAATCCAGTTCCTAGGTTCGGGTCTCCTATCTCTAGCACGGCGTTGTCACCTTTCTCTGCTTGTATTGGCTGATAGGAAGAAAACATCCCCATTTTACCACATTGTTGTTCCCAATATTCAAAGTTTTCTAATTCCTGTAAACAGTTTGTGGATTGCTCTACTTTCCGGGGCATCGGTGTATCTACAACCGTTCCGGGCCCCGGCTGGACGGTTGTTGCCCATTTCCCGGACGTTGATAGTTTCCATCTCGCCGTTGTGGACAAAAACGCTTGGTATGACCCTTTTGGTGACACAGGAAGCACTCGATCATAGCAAATGATTGCCTCCCCTGAGACTGAAACTCTCTTGGTTTCCGTTCACTGGAACAGGACATCTTCTTTATCGTCTCTTCCAGGTCATTAATTCGCTTGTTCAAGCTATTCTCAGATGCAGAAACCTCCCTGACATGTTTACGGGTTGTTGCACCTCCTCTTTGATCTTCCATTTGCCGATAACCCTCTAGTTCCAGGGCTAAAGTGACAGCCTGTTGCAGACTGGCTGGTTTCCCTTGATAGATCTGCATCCTCATCTCAGAATCTTCAAGTGCATCAATGAAATGAGTTTTCGCCAGTCTTTCTTGATGCACTGTAGTCATACCTGGATAGGCCAATGCTGTTAATTTCCGTATGGCCTGTCGACGCCTTGTTCGCAGTTCTGCCAGGTATAATTCTGCTTGCTCTCTTGGTCCAAATCGGTTGCCTATCACTTGAACCAGCTTATCAAAATCCTGCTGTTCCCTCTCTGATAGAGTACATGCCAGTTGTCTTGCTGGACCTTGCAGATGCGTAAACAAGAAGTCGGCCTGTTCATCTTTCTTCCACCTGTTGATCCTTGCGATGGTATAGAAGACTTGGATATATTCATTCCATGGTGTTTCACCGTTATAGAATTCTGGCTTGAGTTGACGACGATTGGAACGTTTCACGTGAGACGCATCGCCATGTCCTATCTCACGTGGAGATGATCTCGGAGACATATCCGGTTCCTGATCTTCTGTTTGATCGTCAGGAAGATTGAATGTGATTTCTGGATCACTGTCTGGATCACAAAGGTTCTCATGGCCGTTCTCCATCTTGAACTCCTTCAATCAGTCAATAAAATACAACAGATGAGATGATACGACTATCCCACCGCTGCCACCATGTGTAGCGGGACACCGGTTATACTTGAGGGACGGAATCCATGTGGACACTATCAAGAACTCTTTGTATTATTCTTGACTCGTAAACTCTAATGGTAGCGAAATTCCAGCCGGTCTAATCGATTCCAATATTTCGGACTGTTCACTATAACCACTTCTATTCTCTCTCATTCACTTGGAGACGCCGCTACAGTGGGATTCGTCATGAGTCAGTTGTTATGTCAATGTCTCATTTATCATTCACTACTCATCTGCGTATCATAATGTGCTAAACTCTTCAATGACTAAGTTAAGTCTGGTTTCAAAGTTCAACAAATAACAATAACAGTTTATTTAACGTATAATACAGAGTGTCATGAGATGGGACTGCGTCCAGAAAGTTTATCACAGTTTTGCTTGAATAACAATTGTTTTTAGTCTTAAATAGATTTGTGCCAGTACTCGAAATATCACGTTTCACCAATTGTTTCCATGCACATAATTAATAAGAATAGATTTCGTAATCCTATTACCCAAGGAAACACTGGATTCGAACTGTGTTCAACTGTGACACTTGGGACAACGTCTCAACCTGGCTGTATTAAGCTGGGGAAACAGACTGGCTTGATGCCTCAACTGGGACGACGTGTCGGACTGGGACCACGTGTCGGACTGGGACGACGTGTCGGACTGGGACGACGTGTCGGACTGGGACGACGTGTCACACTGGGACGACGTGTCAAACTGGGACGACGTGTCAGACTGGGACAACGTGTCAAACTGGGACAGCGTGTCGGACTGGGACGACGTGTCGGACTGGGACGACGTGTCGGACTGGGACGACGTGTCAGACTGGGACAACGTGTCAAACTTGGACGACGTGTCAGACTGGGACAACGTGTCAAACTGGGATGACGTGTCAGACTGGGACGATGTGTCAGACTGGGACGACGTGTCAGACTGGGACAACGTGTCTAACTTATATTCCAAAAGTGTTCCTAATAACAATTTGCAGGAATAATATCAACTTCTGGATCAATAATTCAACTTGGTTTGGAACTTTTCACTGAATACTTACTTCCATATATACTCCTTAATTTGGGACTTATTTCAATTAGGGAGATGTTATTCAGATGATGTCTCCGAGATCAACTGAGCAATAATGCCAAAACTGCTCCTATTTATAGGGCTAACTTATGAATATTCATGAGTGACACAAAATCAATCCGATTGGACAGGACAGAATTATGAAGCAAACTGTCACTCCACTCATGAAACTCCGACCACAGTGACCATAGCGGCAAAAATGGCTATAGAAAACCCAGAAAAGATGGCAAAAATCCTACCCTATATATGTTTTGAATCAACAAACGCTTCAAGCAATGTCTAAACCAGGGGAAACAACTTATATCAGGAATAAGACTGACGTCAAAAATTCCAGTTAATTCCCCTAACATCGCTCAAAATCCAGTTTGAACCAGAAAAGGAGGTAGTAAATGTCAGCATTACGTCAGGCGAAGACAGCAAATATGGCGGTAATTACGGATTTTGCAGGAATGTTTACGGACAAAATCCACAGAAATGGGAAATCTGACAATCTTTTACGAATGCAGATTGTGACAATAATGAACCGGGACACCTGAAGTTACGGGATTTTACCATGTGAATACTGGCACATATCTCAAAATAACCATTTGTCATGAAAATGTCCACCGAAATATTTGACAGAAAATATCTGTATAGAATAACATGGCGTAGCGAGGCGAAATCGGGCACTCTTGACACCTGCCGAAAATAATTAATTTCTCCGTGAATATGCGAGATGCAGACTGGAAATTTGGAGGACAAGTCCCTTATCATGTTCTGAACATATATGAAAGAATATTTTATAATAAAACTTCAAAGAATTTTTATAAACTTACGATTTGTATGGCTTGGTAATTTCTGATTTCTGGCGTTCCAAATATGATATAGTGCAGGTGAAAACGAGGCTCCAGGAGATAAAATAATATATTTTAAAAAATGTGGAATCAATTTACAGTTGGAAGTGATTTCGCCACAGTACTTTTCCAAAAATTCCACCGTTGCGCTCCGAGACTCTTCCCATCGTGTTCTAAATGACGAGACGTGAAAAACAAATCCAAGCAACCCATATCACAATGAACGTGTGTGAATTCCCCAGGTTGGACCTATACCCCCATGGCCAGCCTATGGGCCTATATACAGACCTCGGTGGCTTTTCTCAAAAATTTCACCGATTCGCTCCGGGACCCCTCCCATTGTATTTTTCTCGGCAAGCCGAGAAAAACGAGACCCCACAACCCATAGTAACACCCACAAAAAAAATTGACCATCCTCATACCCCATACAGGCATTTTCCCTTATATTGTATAATACAGACCCCTATTGTAGGGGTAAAGTCCGTGTTCCGCTTTTTATAGTTTCGGGAAAAAATCCTAATTTTACATGCACCCACCCCATTGACTTGATAGGCAGGCCCCGATAAGCCCGGGGACCGATATTAGCCCTTTTGGCTAGGGTTGATAGGGGTTTTCCCCTATTTTAGGGGTAAAGTCCGTGTTCCGCTTTTTATAGTTTCGGGAACAAATCCTAATTTTACATGCACCCACCCCATTGACTTGATAGGCAGGCCCCGATAAGCCCGGGGCACGATATTAGCCCTTTTGGCTAGAGTTGATAGGTGTTTTCCCCTATTTTAGGGGTAAAGTCCGTATTCCGCTTTTTATAGTTTCGGGAAAAAATCCTAATTTTACATGCACCCACCCCATTGACTTGATAGGCAGGTCCGAATAAGCCCGGGGACCGATATTAGCCCTTTTGGCTAGGGTTGATAGGTGTTTTCCCCTATTTTAGGGGTAAAGTCCGTATTCCGGTTTTTATAGTTTCGGGAAAAAATCCCAATTTTACATGCACCCACCCATGACTGGATGCCGCTTCACGAATGCTTCACTTTGATACCTCACTCGACTCAATCAGACCATGCAGCGTATTTGAAGTCTGGGGACTACTTTTTCTCCGCGGAAGCTTTTTCCCGCGAACGCATCACCGCCAGACCGCATCACTGCGGAAGAATACATGCCCAGGGGCCCTTTGCCGGAACTATAGTGACTTCCGGTAATGGTGGCAAGCTAGACGGGTGTGTGTGTGAGCTCTCTGAATATATCCGTCATTATCGAGCTATAGAACAGCCATCCGTTTCAAATTTCTTTTGGAAAGATAATACTTCGGCCCAGAGAAAGAATTACTGGTGTTTATTTTATCTCATGTCCTCAAGAAAGCGAGATTTAGACACCATGAATGAGGGTGAAGAAAACGCTTCAAGTACCAGTTTATCGGCCATGCAGGTTTCAGAATCTGATGAAACGATTCGGCCGGAAATTGCACGTCTGGAAAATATGTATAAAGTCCAGGATCTGAGTGATATCAGCAAGTGTTTTGCTAAACTTCATGCAAGTTTTGGCATTGAGCTGGAAAGTGTGAAGTCCAATGTGTCCGCTATCAGAAAGAGGGTCAATACTGTTGAGGACGCTGTCCCAGGACATTGCCGAAATTCAGGAAAATGACATACCAAAACTTCGGGCAGAACTTGAACATGAACGGAATGAGAGATTAAAACTGGATTTGTGGGGGAGAAAATGGAATCTCACTGTGAAAGGACTTGCCGGGAATTCTATGGAACCTGTAAAGGAAACCGACAAGGTAATTCGCGACTCTTTTGTCGAAAAATTGAAGGTAAGCCGTGAAATTTCGGACTCCATGCTATTTCAGGCCGTTCATCGGCTCTCTGGGGGTCCGGAGGGTAAACAAAACATACATGTACGTTTTGTTCAACTCGATGATCGGGATCTCATTCTTAACGCAGCAAGAAAACTATCCAGGGGTTCTGGATACAGTGCCGTCCCTGATCTTCCCCCTGTCCTGGCACAGAGGCGTTACGAACTGGCAACTAAACTTCGACAGTTGCCACCAGATCAACAGGCAAAGCAGAAGCTAGTTTATCTTCGCGAGCCTCCATTCATTGCCATGAAGCCAAAATGATCGCAGGATAAACGAAATAAGCATTTCTGTAACTACTTTCAACCCTTACTCTCCAAGCAGTTGTGCTCTTGTTCCGTACCTGAAAACAACATAATCAGGATAATTCACTTACCTGTGTACTGATTGGATTGATATTACGGTTTGACTACATCGTCTTAATCGAACGTGATCAATGTAGTAAAGTTGATCAACAATGCATTACCTCGTCTGCAAATATTTCATATTTGCTCGATATAATCTGTCAATCTGGTGTTATTGGGAAGCTAAGAAATTCTTCGTTTAACACCAACATAAAATCTGCAATGAACAACCCAGTAAATACACGTAATTTTACATGGAGGACCGGACCTTAAATAATTAAATAAACTTGAAATGGAATGCCATGGGATATATAGCATTGGACAATAGAAATTGATGGAGAACATTATTTATTGACATAATACATGGTTGCAACGAAAATACACTACTATTATTATTAGTATTTTTTTAATAATTGCCCGACTGACTAAACCAAGCGTATACAATTACTCACATGTCAGCCTGGAAATCTATAATGCATGGCAATTTTGATGTTACTTTAAATATGGGATCGATTTAGATATGGTTGGTTTCCTTTATACCTAACTCGATGATTTCTGTGCATCGGAAAGATACATGTATTTTTTAGCTTATACCTCTTTCCGTAGCCCCCATCGCTTTTCTCTCTGATCATATCATTCTCTTTTTGGTCTTTACACTGTCTGAAATTGTACGCTTTTGTATTCCAAAAAGCTAGTTGAGAGAGGATTGGACAGAATAGTGTTTAGCATCGACTTCCTTCTCCGTCGGGCAGGTTTTTTTTTTTTTTTTTATTTCGGTTTCGTTAGCCGTTCTTCACTGAGAAGTATGACGATGCTTACGTTGCGCAACGTTCTGACCTGATTTCTGCTTCTACCCCTCTCGGGGAAACTTGATTTTCGAAGCATTGATTTCTCTCCTCAAGTTCTGATTAATCCGTGTCCCCGAGTGGCGAATGGAGTGGATTTCATAAATTCATTAAGTCATTAAATCATTCATTAATTCACTCAATACATTCAATTTTTGTCAAATTTTCAATTCAGCACTTTATTCTTTTATATTTGATTCAACAATAACTCGTGTAATCATGACATTTTCCTTACAAAATGTGCTTGTCCGTATGCATAGAATACATGTGCGTAAATTGCCGAGTTTTCGTGGATAATTCTGAAGTATTTTCACATATCTGGTCCCCAGTCGTATTGCACTATTGTCATTCAAATCATGTACAAAAATCTATTATTGACTTAATTCTTGTTCGCTTCCATAGATATATGGATTCTTGCTCCACCAATCGATAAGTATGATTAAATCACTGTAGAAAACACGGAAGCTGGTGCAACAAAATTTGGATATTTTGCTAAATTATGAATGTTACATGCCTGTCTGAGAGCTCACCATTTACATCTTTCTGTGTATATACATTGGTTTAAACACGGCTAATGCTTATTTTTATTTTCTTTTATGCTTTATTATTTATTGTAAAATCAAGTTCCACGAGATATTCCATATGCTACAAATCCAATCAATTTTTAGTTTCTCTCACTCTGTACCGTGAATAACGATAATAATCGAGATGGTGTTCCTTTAGATCTGTTATCACAGTTACCTTTCCAAAATGTAGATGATATTGCATTTCATGATTGCTCTGCATCTGATAATGCTGCTGAATCTGATCTTGCTGCGGACTCTTTATTGGCGGGGTTTGAAGACATGTGTTTCAACCCACTTGAATTAAATAACATGGATACGGACGCATACATTACCGATGATAACCCATACGAGGTATCACATTGGAATGACCTTAGTACGCACCAGTCGAAGTACTTTATCGAAGATAGTTTCTCGGATTATATCAATAGCAATGATATCAATGAAAATCAGTCTTTCTCCGTTATACACTTTAATGCTAGAAGTTTGAAGAAACATTTTTCGGAAATATTGGGCACCTGTTGTAATCTAAATTTTAAATTCTCCGTCATTGGCATCTCAGAGAGTTGGTTAGATCCGAAAACAGAAAAGCTTTTTGATATACCCGGATATACTCCGTTCATTTCCTCTAGATCTAAGAGAAAGGGTGGTGGATTAGTATTGTATGTTAGAGACAACATATCTAAATGTACTGTCCGTGAAGATTTGTCTTATCTACAGGATGATGGTGAATATGAATCACTCTTTGTTAATATACAAGATAGTGATGAGATATATACAGTCGGAATTATCTATCGACCCCCTAATAAAAATGTCGACATATTTAATGAGAAAGTCCAATCCATGATGAATACCCTTAAACCCGAGAAGAAAAAATGTATCATCATTGGTGATTTCAATATTGATTTATTTAAGACTGAAATCCACGGTCCGTCGAAACAGTTCTTGGAAATTATGAAGTCTCATTATTTTTTTCCTAAGATTACAAAACCTACTAGAGTTAAATCACATTCTGCCACACTGATTGATAATGTATTTCAAAATTTCCATGAAAACCGTCTCCTGTCCGGTATTCTTCTTTCGGATATCACTGATCATTTTCCTGTATTTCACATCAACAAGACGAACACCCTGAAATCACACACTGACCATTCTTTCAATTACAGGATAATGTCTGCACAGCAGAAACAAATTTTCGAAGAAAAACTTAACAATATGGATTGGAATAACGTAATAAGTGAAACTAGTAATGTTAACGAAGCATATGAAATATTTTCCAGTGAGTTTCTCTCCGTTTACAACGAATGTTTTCCCCTAGTATCGTCGACCTCTCCTAAGTCAAAAATCATAAAACCCTGGATAACCCCTAATATTCTCTTTTCTATACGTGAAAAGAATCGCCTGTACAGATTACATTCAAAAAACAAAGATCCCAACGTTACCGAACAATACAAGCGCTATAGAAACACACTAACTCATACATTACGGCTTGCAAAGAAAAAATATTACGAAGCTAAATTCAATCAATGTAATAATGATATCAAAGGCACCTGGAAAGTTTTGAACGAACTTTTACATCGTAAGAAAAATATCCAACTTCCCAGTGTTTTTAGTGTTAATCAAAATGAAGTTTCTGACCCTAATGTTATAGCAGATGGTTTCAACGATTATTTTAGTTCTGTAGCTGCCAAATTAGCTGCGAAAATTCCATCGTCGACTAGTAATTTCAAGGATTTTTTGACTGGTCAATACCAGCAGGAATTTCAATTGGGTCCTTGTGCACCGACCGAAATTACAGAGGTGATCGCAAGCCTTAAAAGTAGTGCACCAGGATTTGATGGTGTTCGAATGTCTCTGATAAAAACAGTGCCAAATCTGCTTTGCTCGCCGTTAAGCCACATTATTAATTTGTCGTTCAAATTGGGTACTGTACCCGATCCTCTAAAAAGGGCCAAAATTACTCCACTATTCAAAGATGGAGAGAGTAATCTATTCGAAAACTATCGACGAATTTCCGTACTACCTTGTTTCAGTAAGATATTGGAAAAACTTGTAATTAAAAGAATGATCACTTACTTGGATAAGTATTCTATAATCTGTTCAAACCAGTTTGGGTTTCGTGCTAACCATTCCACTTTCTTAGCCGTTCTATCTTTGCATGATAAACTGGTTGCCGCAAGAGAAGATAAAAAGTACAGCATCACAACGTTCTTAGATTTATCAAAAGCTTTTGATACCGTTAATCATGACATCTTACTACAAAAATTAGATCATTATGGCTTTCGGGGAACTGCAAATGAATGATTTCGCAGTTATTTATCCACCCGTACTCAGTGTACGCAATATAATAGCACTTTATCATCATTTAAATCAGTATCTTGTGGTGTTCCACAAGGCTCAATCCTTGGCCCTATTTTATTCCTCCTATATATCAATGATATAGTTGATGTTAGTTCAGTGTTGCAAGTTATCCTTTTTGCCGATGATACATCTGCTACACTCTCCAATGATGATCCCAATCTGCTTATGGACATCATGTCACATGAGCTTAATAAACTTCATAACTGGTTCTCATGTAATAAGTTATCTCTTAACATTAAGAAAACAAAATTCATTTTCATAAAACCCTCTAAACGAGATAAATTTTATCAAATACCCAAGCTCATTATATCTGGTGATGTAATTGAGCAAGTCAACAATATCAAATTTCTCGGTGTTTATTTTAATGATAAACTTAATTGGACAACACATATTCAGGAATTAACCAAAAAAATAAGTAGAAATATTGGAATTATTCATCATGTTAGAGACTGTTTGAATAAAAAAACTCTATATATACTTAACTACTCTCTGATATATCCCTACTTATCATATTGTAATATTGTGTGGGGTAATACTTATGTAACCCATCTCAGGCCTCTAGTGATATTACAAAAAAGAGCTGTTAGATTGATTACGTTTTCGGGAAAATATGAACACACTAGACCACTCTTTAGTCAATTGAATATACTGTCAGTACAAGAAATAAATAATTATTTAGTCCTTTTATTCGTTGATAAATTTTTTAATCATCAAGATTTATTGCCACAGGCCTTTCTCGCATATTTCAGTAAATTATCATCTATACATCGTTATCCGACCAGGCAGTCACATATCAATCTTTATCGGCAATTCTATTTTTCCGACTTATCGTTTTATAGCACGAAAATAAAGGGTCCTCGGATCTGGAACAAACTGCCATCTCCGCTGAAATCTTGTACTTCCGCTTCGCTATTCAAGTCGCGGATTAAAACTTATTTATTGTGCGGAACCTTCCTATTGTAATTGACTTAATGTTTTGTATCAGTTGTGAGTATCTCGTGGAAACTGGAACTTTAAATCAACCTGGGATACAGTATCCCTGGATACTGTGTGCCACAATATACATGTATGTTTGTGTTAATTTGTCGTTATGTGTTTTTATATATATATATATATTTTCTTTGGTGAACAAAGTCTATTTATTAAACTTCACCGGAATTAAATCGATATTTTAGAACCCTGTATACTGGGATAAAACAAGCCCCTTGGGGTTTTCATCCCGCCATTATAATAGATTGTAACAACCGAATTATGTTTTTCTTTTGGTGAAATAAAATTGAATTGAATTGAAAATAGTCACCCAGAGTTACCTCCCCCTAGATTGGAACTCTTCTGTGCTGGAGGTAGTTTTTGGTCTCTTGGGCTGGTGGCGCCCCCTGGTGGATGCAAGAGTTATCTCCCCCGGCAAAATATGGCTTTAAATCATTGCTACCTACTACTGGTCTCATTTAACCCATTCATGGGATCAAATTCGCCGACAAGAAGAAGGAGCTGAGTTGAGGTCGCTCGAGCATAACATCTAACGTAGTATTATACAGAAAAAAAACATATTTTTTGTCACATTTTGCTTAACTTGGAACAAATTTGAAGAAACTTTCCTGCTTTATTAGCTGTATTTTGGGTAGAAAATAAAATTATTTGACACTTACTCGTGCAAATTCGTAGTTGGGGCATGTGTTTCAACGCAAACATTTTTTGAATATGTGGCGTCCACAACAAATAATAACTGTTAGCTGGCAACGTATCGAAAAACTTACCTTCAGTTATATTTGGTATTCTCCAATACTTGAGGTACTGGTATAACGTGTCCTCGTACCCCGAAAACTTCGTATTGATGTCAGGTCTTCAAATCCTTTTACCTGTCTTCCCACCTGTACTGGCCTCACACCTCCTTCATGTGAATACAGGTCCATGTACAGCAGCACGTCATCGCCATCCAATCAACATGGCGCCTCCTACGGTGCCACAGAAAACAGCTCGTTTGTTGTGATAGCTTTTTAATTAACTGAAATCAGAATACTGTATTGCTTAAAACGATGAGAAATAATTCATAATATACCGTTGATTAATTAAGACTAATTAGCAAATTACTCTGCTGGGCGAACAATGACAAAACCCTCTGTTATAACAGTTTACAAAGAAAAGAAATGGATAATTAATCTATAATATTGGTTAATGGATTGATGAAGAAAACGGAGCATATACTAAAAGAAATTTGTTCATAAATGCGATTTTTTTAGTACCCCAGCTATGGCTGAACGCCAATTTGTATTCTTCCAATTTCGACTTCGGTTATTAGTTCCATAAGTTCTAAAAAAACCTTAACGGATTAATCCCAACTTTGCAATACACATGTGATGAGCCTGAGATTATTAGTTGTGGACATTTTACTGTTGGTCAGCGCAGCTTGTCAAATCAGCTTGTTAGTAAAATTGGCAAATTAATAAAAAGCCTAAATTACAAGCGTCTGGTCCGTCATTCATAATTCAGTCGCCGTCCATTAAAGAATATCTGCGTCCATAATCCAAAGATCTTTTTCATATTCCATATAACAGTATTAGCATTAAAGAAACAATCACAACTGAAACATATAGAAGCCTGCCGGTCTCCTAATACTCTGTGATAAGTATAGTTTGCCTACGTGGTATATTGATGAAACTATAGATACAGTTTGTACCTGGATATACTCTACAATGTGAAGTCACAGATTGGAGCGATATGCAAAAGGTGGGAAAAATTGACGTCGTATGGCGACTGAATAGCCACCATATGACTACAGGAAATCTTCCCTCGGCACCTCACATTCTGACCGGAGAATACGATGGATTCTCGGGGACGTAGCCTTAGCATCTCAGCCGCGCTGTTATTGAAGCTGTTCATGTGGAGACTATGACGTAGCCACCGGGCCCCTAGCATTGGCTTGAGTGGAAATAGGTACGCTAGCTCGGGAGCTGTGATGACAGATCAGTTCAAACAAATGACTCATCTGATGTTAATGGATGAGCAGCGAGCAGTTTAAATGCTTCCACAACCGGGTAAATGCAAGAATACCCAGAAAAACCAGCCTGCAATGCCCGACGTCGTGTGGCTTAAATTTCCCACCAAAACAATAAACCTACATATATTTGTAGAATGCCATGTACAGAGGGTGGACCTGGAGAATAACAGTCCAACAGCAGAAGAGATACAGCAGTACTGCTGCATGATTTGGTGTCTGTTGTGTACCAGGCGTACATTTTTATATCATGAAACAAAGGATGTAGGGTCATACCTGATGTATATTATGAAACAAAGGATGTAGGGTCATACCTGATGCATATCATGAAACAAAGGATGTAGGGTCATACCTGATGTATATTATGAAACAAAGGATGTAGGGTCATACCTGATGTATATTATGAAACAAAGGATGTAGGGTCATACCTGATGTATATTATGAAACAAAGGATGTAGGGTCATACCTGATGTATATCATGAAACAAAGGATGTAGGGTCATACCTGATGTATATTATGAAACAAAGGATGTAGGGTCATACCTGATGTATATCATGAAACAAAGGATGTAGGGTCATACCTGATGTATATTATGAAACAAAGGATGTAGGGTCATACCTGATGTATATTATGAAACAAAGGATGTAGGGTCATACCTGATGTATATCATGAAACAAAGGATGTAGGGTCATACCTGATGTATATTATGAAACAAAGGATGTAGGGTCATACCTGATGTATATTATGAAACAAAGGATGTAGGGTCATACCTGATGTATATTATGAAACAAAGGATGTAGGGTCATACCTGATGTATATCATGAAACAAAGGATGTAGGGTCATACCTGATGTATATTATGAAACAAAGGATGTAGGGTCATACCTGATGTATATCATGAAACAAAGGATGTAGGGTCATACCTGATGTATATTATGAAACAAAGGATGTAGGGTCATACCTGATGTATATCATGAAACAAAGGATGTAGGGTCATACCTGATATATATTATGAAACAAAGGATGTAGGTCATACCTGATGTATATTATGAAACAAAGGATGTAGGGTCATACCTGATGTATATTATGAAACAAGGATGTAGGGTCATACCTGATGTATATTCATACAGTGTATATTATGAAACAAAGGATGTAGGGTCATACCTGATGTATATCATGAAACAAAGGATGTAGGGTCATACCTGATGTATATTATGAAACAAAGGATGTAGGGTCATACCTGATGTATATTATGAAACAAAGGATGTAGGGTCATACCTGATGTATATTATGAAACAAAGGATGTAGGGTCATGCCTGATGTATATTATGAAACAAAGGATGTAGGGTCATGCCTGATGTCCACATATACATGTATATCATGAACCAAAGGATGTAGGGTCATACCTGATGTCCACATATACATGTATATCATGAACCAAAGGATGTAGGGTCATACCTGATGTCCACATATACATGTATATCATGAACCAAAGGATGTAGGGTCATACCTGATGTCCACATATACATGTATATCATGAACCAAAGGATGTAGGGTCATACCTGATGTCCACATATACATGTATATCATGAACCAAAGGATGTAGGGTCATACCTGATGTCCACATATACATGTATATCATGAACCAAAGGATGTAGGGTCATACCTGATGTCCACATATACATGTATATCATGAACCAAAGGATGTAGGGTCATACCTGATGTTATATACATGTATATCATGAAACAAAGGATGTAGGGTCATACCTGATGTATATTATGAAACAAAGGATGTAGGGTCATACCTGATGTATATTATGAAACAAAGGATGTAGGGTCATACCTGATGTCCACATATACATGTAGATATCATAGATGCGGTCTACTGAAAGTATATTTTGTTTGACCTTTGCTAATGAGGATTAATATCGGGCAACCAACAGACCATCTACGGTGGATTCCATCTATATGCATGGCTCTATGACATCTACTGTTACCTCACTGATATTTACAATATGCTTAATGTGATGGATCTAGTCAATTCTCACGAACCATGAATGTCTACAATTAGATTGAAGCGGTATTCAAAATACAATCGTCTAGTTCATCATTCGATATTCAACCGCTTTCCATTAACGAATTTCCGTATCCATAATTCAAAGACATATTCATAATAAGAGAATTAGCACAAAATTTAAACGAAAAATAGCAATCATCGTTTCCTAATGTTCCAAAATATCAAATCCTTATCGCTGAACAGCATACTTAATTCACATGATTTCGTCATAATGATAGAATAGAATGATGTAGCTCAGTCCCGCTGATTGTGACTGTTCATATGAACACAATAATGATCTTCAAGTACATGCGCCCATAGGACCCCTAGACCATTAAGGCGGTTAAGGACAATCTATGATCGGGACAGCCTACCTCCTCCCTTTCCTAGAAGAAAGTGCCTTGTTGATACAGTAGGGTGGGCGACAGAAAGTGTGACCCAGTAGCCCGATTAAGATCCCATCAGGATTGAGGACACTCACACGTGGAGGAAATTTTAAGGAAAAATTGTATTGAACATTACTCAAGTACTATATGGATTCTGTCTCTATTTGACATTACTTTGGTGAATAAATGTTTGCTTCAAAATATTATTATAAGTGGCAAAATTTTAGGAGTGAGTGAGTGAACAGAATTTATCGTCGCTTTTAACAATATTTCAGCTATATCGCGACGAACCAAGTAAGCACCACCCAGTCAAGTTGCGTTCCTGCTACTTCAAAGAAGAAATCTTTGAAGCAGCATGGAACCAGACACCCTCCATCCGCCCAATAAAGCACTGAGGACACAGAACAATTACATGGTGCAATAAGGATAAGTGCTAGACATCACATTATCAAGTTCCTGTTGCTTCTCGGCAAAATGCATTGAAGCAACAGGAGCCCGTAACCATATTAAGTGGAGACCAATTAAAGCTGGCCATTCACACTTGTGGCTCCATCACTGCGATATGTCAATAGTCGCTGATCTTTTATCGCTTTACTTCCATTACTTGATTTATCCAGTTTATAAAGAAACCTTTAATTTCTTAAATAAATATTCATCATGAGAATTAGAAATGTAGCATGGTTGGTTTGGACCAGGTAAAGCAAACAGCGAAATTCAGACTACTTTTGTAACCTAGAAATACGATTTTCTTTAAATAAAACCATATCAGAAATAACTAACAATCGAGGTGACCGAGTTATACTCCTAAAGGTAGTTTTCGAGGAAGTTTAGTCAGTTTATTCAACCTTCTATTCAAAATAACCAAATATGAATAGTGACAATGCTCTTCTGGACCATGAAACCGAACTAGACTATGACAAGCAGCAGTTATGCCAAGGACAGCTAACACTTCCAGAATGTTCCCGTAAGAATATAAAGACAATCACCCGGATCAGACGGATTCTCATGTGAATTTATGAGAAAATAATATTATATACCAAACTCGGTGCTAAACGTCCATTGTTAAGGTCGTGGTATAAGGGGAGGTTAAGTTCAACTGCAAAAAAGCCTTTCGATTTACCACTCCTCACTCATCTCTCCTCTGCTCCGCCTAACCCCCCGGTCATATACTGATAAAAAATATACGGCACGCTTACATCTGAGAAGGAAACCCTGATAACATTAAACGAGAAATAATGTTTGCAGTAAACCGGATAAAGGGTTGAACATGATACACATTCCATCCGTTAATAATTGTATGAAAAGAAATGGATTAAATAATGTGTAGCCTGCACAGACCAATATAGGGTCAAGGGTCCGGGAACTAAATATGGTCGAGGTTCAGCAAATCTCAAAATCTGTCAAACGAATTTGTGCAAGATGTCTTCTTCGTCTAGTGCAAGAGAGAACGAAAGAATTAGATTTAACGTCGCGTTCAGTCTGATGCAAAAGTATACATGGAGAATCAAATATTACAGGTACCACGATTGATGTATAAATATGCCCCATCTACAATTGGACAGAAAATAAGAGAGTAGACGGCGTTCATTTCCCTGCTCTTACGGGGCTAGAACACGGTGATTTGTTGAATATTTCAAAACAAGCTGAATTTCCCAACAAAAGTACCGAGACATCTCTAAATAGGATAAAAATCTACAACAGACTGACATCTGACACAACAGAACAATGCATCCATGTTAGTGGTGGTTCGCCAGTGTGATAGGACTGACGAAAAGTTGGCATTTAGATGAAACGGTTGAAGGGGGGCAAATTGCTTCCGAGGTTAAAGATTATGCTTCTGCAATCCACATAAATTCAGTCTTATTCATTTCCAACAATTGTTAATGAATGAACCTCCAATAATATTCTCCACCCCCACCCCAATTCCCCACCTCCACCCCTCCTGAACATAGCACTGGTAAGGCTCAGTCGATCTGCTATACCGCCAATATTTTCTAAGAAAGCATGGTGTCACCCTCTGTTTATTACATATCCAACAAGAACTTTTTATGTTTGGTTTTATATAGCTAACTGGGGAAAATTTGACCTCGGAAAGTTTGCTTCAATGAGCAGCTGTGTATTCAATGTTATGGTTTTCAAGTGATGTACATACATTTGGCTGCCATATTTTTAACGAGTATGTTGACCCCCATTTTTCAGTGCTCATCTGATGAATAAATAAATACATAGATTGAAAAAATAATTCAACCTCTAGAAATAAACGTCCTCTGCTTCTTTAAGAACTGTATGGTGTGCATGCTCGATCAGCATGTTGTGAGATCTGATTGACCCCATACCTCAAATTTCTTCCTTTCACATGTTTCAGAATGAATTTAAAAACACCAGAAATTAACGATGCCTCATTGTAGAAAAAATGATTATCCAAAGTTATAACCCAAGAATGTTCCAATTTGAAAACCGATATCTCCTTGAATCAGCTCAAGATATCTCATACAAGCAGCCAAGTTAAATAGGATGACATCTAGAATATTTAAACTGTAGGTGAATTTGAATGGAAAGTCATCTATCAAACCACCTTCAAGATGACCTGCGAAAACAATCTCCAATATTTTCAATTCCAGATTACACATTACTATCTGGTCTTTAATATGCGCTGGAGTAAATACGAACGTGCAGAGTCGGGTGCAACTTCTGTAAAGATGAGAGTGAAACGATTCTACATTCGTTTTGGTAATGTACTATTCATGCCGGGTGTATGGGCTCAATTCCAGACCGGGCGTGTAAGTAGTAGTATAAGGCTAAAAAAGGTCGTATTTTGCCGGGGGAGGTAACTCTTGCATCCGACAGGGGACGCCACCAGCTAAAGAGAGCTCCCGCAAAAGGGAGTTAACTCTTGATGTACTTTTGTGATTTTTGGCAAATGCCGGGTTATCTTCCCTTATTCGAACATTTGCATATTAAAGCTATACGGGAAAATGCCTGTATGGGGTATAGATGGTCCGATCGGGTGGTATGAGGTATCAATGTGAAGCAGGCGTCAAGGGGCATCTGATGGGCTGGGTGTGGGGTTGAAATAACGTCATTCTGCGCATGCGCGGTGGACAAAGGGTATGGAAATAGACGTTTTGGTGTCGAGGTGGGCCACTAGTGGTCCGATGGAGTCGAGTGAGGTATCAATGTGAAGCATATCTGAGGGGGCATCCGACGGGGCGGGAATGGGGTTGAAATATCGTCATTCTGCGCATGCGCGGTAAACAAAGGGTATGGAAATAGACGTTTTGGGGTCGGGGGGCCCTAATGGGCCGATGGAGTCGTATGAGGTATCAATGTGAAGCATAGGTGAGGGGCATCTGACTGGACTAGTGTCTCGATCGTTGTCAACATTCTGCGCATGCGCAAACAGGGAATTGTGGGAAAAGGGTACGGAAATAGACGTTTTGGGATCTAGGTGAGCCACTAATGGTCCGATGGAGTTGAGTGAGGTATCAATATGAAGTCTATGTGAGGGGGCATCCGATGGGGTGGGTATGGGGTTGGAATATCGTCATTCTGCGCATGCGCGGTAGACCAAGGGTATGGAAATAGACGTTTTGGGATCTAGGGGAGCCCCTAATGGGCCGATAGAGTCGTATGAGGTATCACTGTGAAGCCTATGTGAGGTGCCATCCGCCTGGACTAGTGGCTCGGGCGTTGTCAACACTCTGCGCATGCGCAAACAGGGAATTGTGGGAAAAGGGTATGGAAATAGACGTTTTGGGGTCTGGGTATGAGGTATCCAAGCTAGTGGCCCTGGACTAGTGAACACTCTGCGCATGCGCAAACAGGGAATTGTGGGAAAAGGGTATGGAAATAGACGTTTTGGGGTCTGGGTGGGCCACTAGTGGCCCTATGGAGTAGTATGAGGTATCCATGTGAAGCATTCGTAAAGGAGCATCCACCTGGACTAGTGTCTCGGCTGTTGTCAACATTCTGCGCATGCGCAGACAGGGAATTGTGGGAAAAGGGCATGGAAGTAGACGTTTTGGGGTCTGTTTGGGCCCCTAATGGTCCTATGGAGTCGGGTGAGATATCGTTGTGAAGGATACGTGAGGGGGCATCCGCCTGTACTAGTTTGACGTGGAACTGGCGTCATCCTGCGCATGCGCAGTAGGCAAAGTGTATGGAAATATACGTTTTGGGGTCGAGGTGGGCCACTATTGGTCCTATGGAGTCGTATGAGGTATCAATGTGAAGCCTATGTGAGGGGCCATCCGTCCGGGCTAGTGTCTCGGCCGTTGTCAACAGTCTGCGCATGCACAAACAGGGAATTGTGGGAAAAGGGTATGGAAATAGACGTTTTCGGGTCAGAGGGGGCCACTATTGGTCCTATGGAGTCGTATGAGGTATCAATGTGAAGCATTGGTGAAGGAGTATCCACCTGGACTAGTGTCTCGGCCGTTGTCAACATTCTGCGCATGCGCAGACATGGAATTGTGGGAAAAGAGCATTGGAATGGACATTTTGGGGTCTATTTGGGCCCCTGGTCGTCCGATGGGATCTTGAGCTGGTGGCGCCCCCTGTCGGATGCAAGAGTTACCTCCCCCGGCAAAATACGACCTTTTTTAGCCTTATACTACTACTCGTGTAGCAATACATATTGTATCTGAAATGGACCTCCCTCACAATGATGTGTTAATGAGAACAAATATACATCCGCTGTGATTAATCACCTACTTTTGATTGTTAGATTGTCTGAAGTTGAAGTACAGTCACCAGTTTTTAGATTCTGCACTCTTAAAACGCAAATGTTACATTTAACATCTAGAGGGTTGGGGGAGGGAAAGCATATAGAAAGTGTTGTTTCGCCACTTTTAAAAGTTGGATGAAACAGCTGAAAATGTTGCATTTAACTCCTGAATGTGGGGAAACTGAAAGGTGCACTTAACATATGACACAAAACCTGTATTCTGCAAAACAAAAGCTGTTCCATTCGCTCTTCGCAATAAAATAGTGGCTAAAATCGACAGACTGGAAGCGCGAGGTCTCAATGCCCGCACAATAGGTAATTACATGTATTGAACCTTGGTGAACCTGGAACAACTACAAATACATGGCGTAATAAAGCCTCATTGAAAAAGTGAAATACTCATCTTGGGCAACATCAGTCGTTTTGATTGGGAAGCCTACATCCTATAGGAATCAGTTCGCGTACGCTTTTCACGCTTCATTTTAATTTTATATAAAAGTAATTTCTTGAGAGACACAAAAACTGACCTGGTTAGTGCTAGGATCACTACCCTTCCCTGGGAGGAGTTTCACAATCAAAGGCTGAACAGCGACTGTTGTCATTTGGACGAAAAACGAGATTATTTTATCTCCGGAAAATCCTCGGCCATCATCGGAAGTATAACTTCTCGGCCGTCAATAACTGATAGCGTATCCGCTAATTATCCGATGTTTGGAATCCTGAATAAATACTCGTTTCAGAAATATGTGGATTGATATATTTATATGCTATTTCATGACGACAAATTCAACCGGAACATGACACTGATTTACTGGAAAAGTGAGTTTGCCGCCATTTGACTGCGAACGTTCGTTCGGAGATGGAGAAGGACAGTCGAAGAAAAACTGCACCCCGTGTCACATAAACACAGCTGTCTAAATGGGATTGTCGTCTGGCTTTCGTAGAATGAACATCATGGTCATCAGTCATGTACATACATTGGTTAGCGATAAAATGAACTTCCCGTGTGATGGAAGTAAGTATGCTCCAGAAAACAATCTAAAAAAAATAATACTTCCAATCATACCAAGAAGTAGAAATTCTGACAGACAAATTAAACTTCACCCCGGCACAAACGCAATCCACATAGAAAGTCACCACCTGCTTTGAACGCGCGCACGAGGTGTACGAGATTTGATCCGTACGAGATCTGATCCGGAAGCCGTAATGGAGATATACCGGAAGCCGTAATGGAGATATACGGCGCTGTGGGGATTACATCACCAAATTGCTATTCCATTCCAAAAATGGGGGAATTACTGGACAACTCTAATAGGGGACAGGAATTTACGCCGCGCGCCTTGACCACGATAACGACAAACAAAGACTTGTCCATGTATCGACCCTTTCATATGTTAAAAGAACCGTGAGATCACATATTCCTCGCTGGCTGTCAGTCTCAATTTACACATGATCCAATTTGATTATATGTATACATCAAGTAATAAGTCCAAGAGAAAAATGTCCTCAACATTAACGAAGGGTTTTACATACATAGTTACAAAATAGTCAACGACTACGAATCTCAAAACACGAATGAATGGGACTGTTTGCAATCACATGCACCCTTGAAGAAATGAGAAATCTAATTTTAACTCAAGATACAGTCCAGTCAAGCTAGATTATAAGTTTTGGGATGATGTGATGTTGACTTTTCACCTATTCACATAACATGAATAAGCTTAGAAAATCGAAATGAAATGCGCCACACATCTGTGAAACTTTGAGAAGATTGGGTTAATAATAACTATCATTACATCCTGTATATAAATAGGTCTCTTAGAATCACATGAATAACACTCCAGTAAAGTTTAAGATGTTTAGTGAATCATACGTTGAAGACGTTCCAGAAAAAGTTGAGTTTCGGGGTGCTATAACCTTGACCTTTGACTTATATTGACCTTGATATTAATAGTATGATGGCTATTTGTCCAATATATTTTCTGTAAACTTTGAAAAAAACTGACTTAACTTTTTTGAGATGTCATGATAACAATATTTTGATTTGATATTATCAGGGATTTAACCTTGACCTTTGACTCAAAATATAAATAGGTCGGTTTAAGATCACATGGATAAAAAACCAGTGGGGGTTCGAGATAAGTTTAGATTGAGTTTCGGGGTGATGTGATCTTGACCTATTTATCTCAATAGCGTTAGAGCGATTTTCCCAATATATCTTCAGTGAAAATTTGGAGTGGATTCCATGAATGATTTCAAAGATATCGTGGTAACAATGAATCGTGACTCCCACTCCCACACACACACACATACACATAGACAGACAGATCCCGAACGAGGTTCTATGAGGAATAACAAGCACAGTCCTTCCATTTAAAATGGGGCTTGCTTCTATGTACCGTGCATGTCTGTTCGAATGATTACTTCCTAACGCTTTCTTGGATTCTTCCGAAATTCGGCATACGCATTTTTTGTGAGAAGACGCAGTTGCGTATACTGGATTTCAGTAACATTTGCCTGAAGGTGACGCCACTGAGTTTCGCTTCTTCGTGTCCGTTCCAGTTAAAATGGGTCTTGCTCTCTATGTATCTGTGGATGTCTGTTCAAATTCTCCAAAATCTTCGTCGGATTCCTTCGAAATTTAGCATATACACTCCTTGTGACCGTGCATGTCCGTGCATGTCTGTTCGAATGATTACTTCCTAACGCTTTCTTGGATTCTTCCGAAATTCGGCATACGCATTTTTTGTGAGAAGACGCAGTTGCGTATACTGGATTTCAGTAACATTTGCCTGAAGGTGACGCCACTGAGTTTCGCTTCTTCGTGTCCGTTCCAGTTAAAATGGGTCTTGCTCTCTATGTATCTGTGGATGTCTGTTCAAATTCTCCAAAATCTTCGTCGGATTCCTTCGAAATTTAGCATATACACTCCTTGTGACCAGACATGGGTTGGTATTGCGTTTCAGCAAGATCCACCTGTAGGTGGCGCCACTGGGTCTTGTTCCAATCTTCTGTGCATGTCCGTGGTTTCCATTCAAATTCTTCACAAGCGATAACTTCCAAATGCTTTGTCTAATAATAATTAGGCATCCCTGAATGCGTTTGTCATTTTTTCTTCTTTCTTCCGCTTCTCACTGTTAGTTTTGAATTTCATGTCGCTTTAAATGAAGGACACCATTTTCTTAAATTTGCTGTCCAGTCCTTCTATTCCACATCATATGATTTACACGAAAGCTTTTGCAGGAACCATATTTTATTTCAGAAGTAGTAGTACCGAACCCGTGTTAGTTTTGAGTTTCGTGTCGCCTTAAATGAAGGATATTTCCTTCAATTTTGCTATCAAATAATTGTAATCCACATCATAAGATTTACCCTAAAGCTTTTGCACGAACCATATTTTATTTCAGATGTATAACATGAAATACCGAACCCATTTTTTTTCTTCTATTCCACATCATATGATTTACACTAAAGCTTTTGCAGGAACCATATTTTATTTCAGAAGAAGCAGTACCGAGCCCGTGTTAGTTTTGAATTTCGCGTCATCTTAAATAAAGGACAACATTTCCTTCAATTTTGCTGTCAAATAATTGTATCTCACATCATATGATTTACCCTAAAGCTTCTGCAGGAATCATTTGTGTCCACACGTGTAACTTACTATATTAATTACAACTGAGTTCCTAAAGTTTGGGTGCACACTCTGCATATGATCAATTTCCTGAATTGAATTGAATTCCACGTTGTGTTTTTTCGGACTGACAGATGATGGCATGCAGTTGTCAGTGTGGTTGTTTCATGTACAGAGAGCTTTTTATGGCTTTCATGTCAGCACACCTACCACTACCCTCAAGAAGAGCATGCCCCCATCCCCAGGGCGCCGAGCCGCACCCTCTATCTCCCAACTAGTCCTCGCCCGACCCTCATATATTGTGTTTGAGCATATATATCTTCAATATATCTTGGCAGAAGCTGAAATTTGTGTGTTGTCTGCAATATTGGGATAATTAATTGCAACCCCAAAAGGTTTCAATTTATCAGGCACAGACCATGTTTTTGTATTTGGTAAATAAGTCCCTTGTCTATAGATCTTGCTTGGAATTATTTTTCATGCCAATCCGGTTAAAATTTCATCTCCAGACAATAACTTTTGAAAACCTTAAGGATTATTTCCACATTTGGTGTGGTGGTACCTTGCCTAAGATCTGGCTTGAGAATGTTTTTCATGTTGATAGGGGGACCACCTGAAAGCTAAGTTAAGTGTTTCCAGACAATAACTTTTGAAAACCTGAACCGATTCATTCCAAATTTGGTATGTACAATGTAGGTACCTCGCCTGAATTTCTCGTTTGGCATTTTTTTCATGCCGATCCACATATAGGTGGTGCCACCTGGGGGCAAATTTAAAATTATGTTTCCGGACAATAACTTTTTAAACAGGGAAGTTTCCCTGTTTCTTGCGATGCTAGGTGAACTGGCTTATGGGTAATTTCAGCGGTGCCATTTATCCAAGCGGTATGGTTTTCATAACAACTCCCCTGCGCAAAATGAGAGAATGACTGAAACTTCCGCGTCACTCCGTTTATTGAACGCGATATGAAGTAGTTCGACCTAGTTTAGAATAATTTCTCTGAATTAATCTCACGACGAGCCGTTTCTAGGTACAGATATTGAAGAATATGTCGGTTTCGTTTCCTGGACAACACTTCTGCTGATATCTTGGGAGATTTTCTTCGAAAGATTGTGTTTTGTCTGTAAACTGGTCAATATGAAACAAGTCGTAGTCACGGAATATGCCGACTTCATCTTCGGCTCTGATAGCCAATGAAATACACCGAATTGACGAAATGACGTCATATTTTAAGATCGGCTGAACCACACTGCCAAAATTATAGTGCAGTCCCGGAAAGAGAGTTTGAGAGAGGAGAGAGAAGGAGCTAGGCAGTTCAGTTTTCAGTCCATGAGTCTGGAGAGTTTTGACACTGTGACCCGCAAGTGCGAGCGTGGTATTCTGACAGCTCGAAGTATGTAAAACGTTTTATATCCGTCACATGATTGATTACTTGTTTCCCGACGCACACTTGTTAAACTTGATTTATTGCATCAAGCGAAAGCATCCTTTTAGCTCCAATTTTCAAATTGACTGATATTATCGTCCAGGATCATCTGACCATATCCGTAATCATGACCAGGTCAGGGTAAGGACTAACTGGTATATATATCCCAACTGGGATAAAATATCTCACATTGGATATTATTTTTATACTTTCATGATTATCAAGCTGGCATATTTTGCTAGTTATCCTGTTGGTATGAAGACACATCAGTTGTGAGTGATGGGAGATATACTGCAAACAACAACACGAAAAAATAATGCACGTAATTGTAATAACATGAAATAATTTTGGAATCGGATTGGCAGTTTGTGAAGTAGATTGTATCCTGTTTTAGTAGTTTAGATGCCGAAATTCGCCATTGAGGTTTAGTATGAAATTAGGATATATTTTATATATCCAAACTTGGATTTCATATCCCAAGTGGGATATATATCCCAGTTAGTCCTTTGGTCTGACCTGATGACAGCATGTTTTAGTTGACAAAATAATTTTCCGTTTGGGCCGAGCAGTGAAGGTAAAATAAATTTTTGATGTTGGTAAAGGTTTTCTGTGTTTGTGATTTGAATTTTTTAGCAACGTTAGGGTATTTTTGCTGTGTTCAATTGGTGAATACTTATAGTATTTTCTCGTTGTCAATTGCCACATAAATAAACGAATATGAATCAGATTCAGGGAATTTGTTCTTGTACATGTCTACAACACAATATCATTGAACGTTGACTGCAGCTTGCAGTGTGCATGAACACATAAAAAATGAATGAATGCCGCTATGCATTCTGGGGTACTATGTTTACCACGATTCGGATACCTATTGCAGGCTTACTGCCAATCTCTAGTTCAGAAAATATACAATTTTTAATTTTCGGTGTTGTATTCTTTATCGGGGAACGGTAAATTCATTGGATCGTCAAACAATTGTGATAGCAGTTGAACACCTCGACAAACTTGTTTCCATCTTCCACTGGTACCACATATGCAACTCTCATTGCCTAGACTTTCTTTATAGTATTGATGACGTCTCTTCAATAATTAGAGCTACGCTTCCCAATTCATACCACGTATGCAACGAGAGACACCTCAGAAACATACTGAACAGGACCAATTCCTTCCCTGTTTTTTTAGCAGCCTTGGATGCTTTCATTAATACTTCTAACCCAAGTTTGGTATACATGTACCTTACCTGAAGGTTTCACTTAGTATTGTTTTTCTTGTCGATCTGCTCATAGGTGGCGCCACCTGTAGGCCAAGTTAACATTTTCCATTTCCAATGTCAAGGGATCTTGCCTCAAGATCTCGGTTGGGATTATTTTTTATGCCTATCTGCCTACACATGGCGCTACCTGAGGGCCAAGGTAAAATTGCATTTCCGGGCAGTAACTGTTGGACCTTAATGGAGTTTTTAAATTTTGGTATGTGGGTACCTACCCTCAAGGCATCTTATGGGGCCATGTTAATGATTTTTCTTCTAAGTTTTACGTTTTTACTTTCTTCACAAATAATGAATGTTTCCTTTACTGAAGATGCAAAAGGCATGCCTCCAATCGTATTCGATCGACTGTATCTAGTTTCTTCAATATTTGGCATATGCATTCCTTGTGATAAGATGTTGATTGGTATTGCGTTTCAGAAAGATCTGCCTTTAGGTGGCGCCACAGTAGTAGTGTAAGGTGAAATTGAGCAATATTTCACCCGGATGTAAAAATGACGTCACTTCCGGTTGATGGGTAGCGCCATCTATACACTCTGGACGCAAGGGAGACAACTCGGACTAATGAGGAGGTGTGCTTGGCCGCCATCTTGAATTTTGTGGAAAAGGGGATGTATTCCTCCGCGGTGATGCGGTCTGGCGGTGATGCGGTCGCGGAAGAAAGCTTCCGCGGAGAAAAAGTAGTCCCTAGACTTGAAATACGCTGCATGGTCCGATTGGGTCGAGTGAGGTATCAAAGTGAAGCATTCGTGAAGGGGCATCTGATGGGCTGGGTGTGGGGTTGAAATATCGGCATTCTGCGCATGCGCGGTGGCCAAAGGGTATGGAAATAGACGTTTTGGAGCTAGGGGAGCCCTAATGGTCCAATGGGGTCACATGAGGTATCAATGTGAAGCATTCGTGAAGGGGCATCTGACTGGACTAGCGGCTGGGGCGTTGTCACCATTCTGCGCATGCGCAGACAGGGAATTGTGGGAAAAGGGTATGGAAATAGACGTTTTGGGATCTAGGGGAGTCCCTAATGGGCCGATGGAGTTGTATGAGGTATCAATGTGAAGCCTATGTGAAGGGGCATCCAGTCATGGCTGGGTGCATGTAAAAATTTTCCAGAAAAAAAGCGAAATACGGACTTTACCCCTAAAATAAGGGAAAATGCCTATATGGGGTATGGGGGATATATAGGTCGCCGGGCTTATTGAAACCTGCCTATCCAGTCAATGGGGTGGGTGCATGTAAAAATTTCTCCAGAAACAAAAAAAAGCGGAATACGGTCTTTGGATTATGGACGCGGATATTCTCTAAATGGATGACGGCTGGATTATGAATGACGGACTAGACGCTTGTAATTTACCCCTACAATAGGGGTCTGTATTATACAATATAAGGGAAAATGCCTATATGGGGTATGGGGGGTATATAGGTCGCCGGGCTTAACGGGGTTGCCTATCAATAGAGTTATCTCCCCCTAGTTCCAGGGTGGGTGTATGTAAAATTTTTCCTGAAAAAATACGGAACACGGACTTTATCCTAAATTACGGAAAATGCCTATATGGGGTATGGGGGGGTATAGGACCATCCTGGGAAACCTACTTCTCGACATTTGCGGTATAGGTTGTGGGGTCTCGTTTTCTTAGTCTCGTCAAGGCAAACATGATAGGAAGTGTCGCGGAGCGAATCGTTGAAATTTTTGGAAAAAGTTAAGGGATTCAAGATTCAAGATTCAAGATTTTATTGTACGAACACCAGATATGGCAGAGTACAAGAGTAAATAAAATCAGTAGAACAGTAAAATACTGAAATGCAAAACAGAAGCACATGTAATCTATATACATGAACGCGTATAACAGACCCATATAGTCCCATACTAGGGGTATAGGACCAATGTTTGCCTCACTGGGAAACCTACTTCTAGACATTTGCGGTATGGTTGTTTGGATTTGTTTTCTTAGTCTCGTCAAGACAAACATGATAGGAAGTGTCCCGGCACGAATCGGTGAAATTTTTGAAAAAGTACCATATAGACCCATATACGGGTTATGGGGGTATAGGTCCAATGTTTGTCCCACTGGGAAACCTACTTCTAGACATTTGCGGTATGGTTGTTTGGATTTGTTTTCTTAGTCTCGTCAAGACAAACATGATAGGAAGTGTCCCGGCACGAAACGGTGAAATTTTTGAAAAAGTACCATATAGCCCCATATAGACCCATATACGGGGTATAGGACCAATGTTTGTCCCACTGGGAAACCTACTTCTATACATTTGCGGTATGGTTGTTTGGATTTGTTTTCTTAGTCTCGTCAAGACAAACATGATAGGAAGTGTCCCGGCACGAAACGGTGAAATTTTTGAAAAAAATCACCGAGGCCTGGGTAGGCCCATAGGCCTAATAGACTCTTTCGCCATTTCATTTTTTTGCAACTGCGCAGCGTGTGCGCAGCTTTTCGTGAACTTCCTGTTTGTACCAAGTCGGAAGTTTTTAACGTTAGAGAGATAGGCCGAGTGTTGGAAAACAGTTGATATTTTGTGCAACTGTACGTAAAATCATTAAAAAATCTCATGGACTACCGCCAGATAGGCGAAAGAACGGCTCCGGATATTTATTCACCCTGAACACAATTTAGTTCCACAGAAAAAGTACTTTTCCCGAGATATGACCCACTTTCAACCTGGCCAGGATGCGGCCGTTGGTACAAGTGGCCTTTCGTGACCTCGCCTTGTGCGCATGCCCAGTTACCCTAGATTTGTAATGGCGATCTCGGCTATACTGTATGGCTATGGGTGTATAGGTCCATACGGGGTGGACGTTTTGGGATCTAGGTGGGCCACTAATGGTCCGATGGGGTCGAGTGAGGTATCAATGTGAAGCTCTCATGCAGGAGCACTTGACTACACTAATGGTTCGTACGTTGTCAATATTCTGCGCATGCGCAGCCTGGTCGTAGTATAGAAAGCAGGCATTTTTGGGTGTGTGTGTGTGTGTGTTTGGGTTAGAGATGGGCTATTCACGGTTCGAATGCGTCGTGTGAGGTATCAATGTGAAGCCTATGTGAGGGGGCATCTGATGGTGTGGATGTGGGGTAGAAATAGGGCCATTCTGCGCATGCGCAGCCTGGCCGTAGTAGAGAAAGCAGGCATTTTTGGGGGTGTGTGTGGGTGTGTTTGGGTTAGAGATGGGCTATTCACGGTTCGAATGGGTCGTGTGAGGTATCCATGTGAAGCCTATATAATCGAGCATCTGATGGCGTGGATGTGGGGAAGAAATAGGGTCATTCTGCGCATGCGCGGTAGCCAAAGGGTATGGAAATAGACGTGTTTGTGGTCTAGGTGGGCCCCTAATGGGCCTATTGTGTCGAGTGAGATATCCATGTGAATCATAGGTGGGGGAGCATCCACCTGGACTAACATTCACGTGGTTTGGTGGGTCTGCGCAAGTGTGTGACGTCACTTCCGGTTTTCACTAAAACTACCTCCAACTTTCCCGGCCAGGCCCGGCCCGGCCCGCCCCGGCCGCAGCGCGCGCGCGCGCGCACGGGGGTGATCTAATGCCGCAGCGCGCGTCATCACCGGCAGTGCGCGGATGCATGTCGGGTCAAAAGGTCAAAGGTCACATCCAGGTCAAAAGGTCTCCCTTTCGGCAAGGTTCGGAGGGGACAATGTTGCGGCATCGATAGTCAGAGCTTGAACCCCAAAAGGGGATTGTAAATTTACCTGGGAAGAATGGGCAGTTCCATTTGGACCAATCAGCGGTCGAGAAAAAAGAGCCAATGAGCGATCGATAAAAGAACCAATGGACGGGTACTAGGTACACGTCTGCGCCTACATCCGGGTACTGGGATGCTTACGCCTACGTCCGCGCCTACATCCGGGTTCTTGTACACCCGGGTAATGTTTTCTGCACATGGATGGGTTACCTTTGGCTCCATTCTAGGCCACTGATTGGCTAATACGGTGTTCAAAGCCAGTTTCATGCATTACGCTCATATAGGAAACACACAAGACAGGGTTTTTGAGTGAGATCTCATTTTGTTTTTTATTCAGTAACAACAACAACGTGAGAACAACCACGTGAAAACTGAAGCCCAGAACAGGGGGCTTGTACATTGAAAGAACGGAAGCCCAGAACAGGGGGCTTGTAAACTTAAGCCCAGAGCAGCGGGCTTGTGTACATTGAAAGAACTTAAGCCCAGAACGGGGCTTGTACATTGAAATGATGGGCAGCCCAGTCATATACGAGTACATCACGGTCCTCGGCCTTGGGGTACTCGTCAAACATCTGTACGATGGTAGATAAGGGTCTTCCCCGGCATCGATGGTACAGGTAAAACAAGCAATATTGTCCGCACACGCTACTGGTCAGGCTTTGCAACGTTTGACTGTTCCAACATCACGTCTCTGTGCCTTGATCCATGAAGTCTGTTAAATCGGGATGGAGGGGTGGCAGGCCGTACGGGTCAAAGTATTCGCCCTGCTGTTCTGTCAAGTACACGCCCACCCAATGTTCACCGGGCCGATCCATCGGGTCCGTGTTGAGAACGTAAGAAGCAGGATACATACGGTCTAATGCGAACACATCTCGGGCGAACACCCCTTGAAAGACCATACGCGTCTCTGGGTCATTCTCCAGCACGGTGGTTATCTGGTCTGTATCCATGTTAGGTGGAGAAGTCACACAGGACGTTGCGCGCCTTGCCCACTTGAATGATGTTGTCAAACTCGGCGTAGCAGATCACATTGACGGTGCTCCGGAGGGCTCGTGCAAAGTGGATTTCCAACCGTAAATTGCCTTGCTTGGCGAGGGCCAGCTGATGGTCGTTCTCTAAGGTAGGGGTCAAATCGAAACAGAACAACGTGTATCCGTTCCCGTAGTCCTCCCGACTGATGAAATTCCCTTCGTCCTGGCTGATTTGACCGGTGGCTGTAAACAGGCTCTGATAGGCTCGAATGAAATTCGCGCGCCCAAAGTTCGGTGTTAAGACCGTGGCTGGGACCTGTTGTCCATCCACATGCAGGGCCACAAAATTGATGCCGAAATGTTTAAAGTCAAACGGGTTCTCTGGGTAGACTCCGCTGAAACTGGTATTTTCCACACAGGCCAGGATCAATCGCTTGGGTAGTTCCCCCAGGAACAGATTTTCTTTGTTGGCGCTCATATTTCCAGCAGACACAGAGAACACTTTGGTTTGCACACGTCGGATAGGGTACTGGGCTGGTTTTATTTCCAAGGCTTTGAGGTGTCCCAATTGAACGGCTGGATTCGGTTTCACTTTTCGGACATACAGGACTGCGTCTTGGATGACAATCTTATAGTCAGCTGCATGCCCTCTACGTTAGTGGCCATCAAGGCGAAGGTCGGAGGCGCCCGTATCAGTCGGATTTTGATGGGGATCTTGTTCAACAGGTACCGGTCTTGCATGAACATGTCTGCGTGCAGTCGACCCATGAGATCTACCGAGACGCCGTTCGCGGTCAAAGCCTTCCGTTTGCTATATCCCGTATTGTCGTTCTCTGCGCCCATGTGCTCGGCTTTGTCCTGGTAGAATAAAGCGGCTGTCAGTTGAGATTTAGCCTCTCGCCCATGCGACAACAGCGTCTCGATGTAGGCTCGATAGGGGTACGTGTTGGTCGAGTCACTGATGAGTTTGTCGCTGAGAAATATATCCACCTGTTGAAACATCGAGTGCAGTCAGAGATTCGTCGGGCCCACCGTTGCTTGGTCCACGATTCTGGAGTCATCTCCATTGACGATCATGGCTTTCACATACAAGTATGTATGGGCTAAATCCACATAGGCCGTATCCGCATTACTGATGGTGAACTCGATGGGCCCTGTTGCGTTGATGCTGGAGAGCGGGAGATGCTCCATCCATAATCCTTGTTCGGCACTGGTCTGTGTGGGTGGGACGGTCCACAAATCAAATTCACTGTTGGTGGAGGGACAGGACTCTGCGTGGATCAAGGACATGTTTTAAGAAAAGATATCTTGGGTCTTCGATGTGCGTCGTCGCTGGGTCGGTCGTCGACTGGTGCGTGGTCTCTGTGGTGCAGGTCTTTTATTCCCTACGGTGCGTTGTGCTTTGGCCACCAAGACGCCTCCTGCTTCTTTGGCCCGCCGTTTCAAGGCTTCTTTGGGTGCCGTATCCCCCAAGACATCACCGGCGACTTGCAGTCCACTGCGTACCGCTAGTTTGCCGATTGCTTTCACCCCACGCGTCACCAAGGGCAGGAACGTTTTGACGATGCTTCCGAGTATGTTCCCCAGTCCATGTCCTCGTTGCATGCGTGCACCACTAAAGACCGGAAGGCCACCGCCGGCCTGCTGGGCATAATAGTCCATATAGCTGCGTGCATCGCACTCGTAAGGCACCTTCATTATACAAAGTGGGGAGCACGTGCTTGTCGAAAATGAAGTGTCAGCACCACTTTCCCTCGTTCGAATGCCACCGGTCGTCCCGTGTCATCTCTTATATCCACCGTGATCGTGTTGATGTGGGTTTGTCGTACGGGTAGGTAGAGCATGTGAGTGAAACTGTGGGTGACTTGATCTCCATACAACTTTTTAATGGGCACCACCCGTAACAGCGGTGTGTTGATATCGCCCACGATGTGGTTGTCCACCACGTCCGAGTAGACGTAGAGTCCGTACATATGTGACTTCATATCCATCGGGATCTCGCCTTGGTGGGCGGTGGGACCAGCGAACGTCCGTAGATCGAAACCCAGCATTTGCTGTAGGATAGGACTCAGTACGACACTCGCGCTGGCGGTGACGATAAGCTGTTAACCGCTTCTCTCTTGCAGGAAACAAGCCTATGTTTATGTATACTATGATTGTCTTTTTGAATTTGGTGCTAACACTGTTATGTGGAAAATGGAATAGGTCTTTGGATTATGGACGCGGATATTCTCTAATGGACGACGGCTGGATTATGAATGACGGACTAGACGCTTGTAATTGTCGTTGTGTGCGTTGTAATCGAAGTCCACGTGACTCTTGAAGGGATAGTCTTTGATGGGTCTTGAAGTATTCGTGACCTCCCGTAGAGCCTTATAATGCAACAGTCTTGACAGCCCACCCATGAACTCCTTGGGAGTATCGTATTGGCCTTCGGAGAGGGTGAGTCGGGTGTCTTTTCCTTCGTAGGTCACCTCGTACCACACTTCATTGGCTTGCACGTTGTACCACGAGTAAGGGTATTGGATATCCACGAGGCCACATTCCCACCGCCCAGGTAAATGCAACGGTTGCGGTAACTGGGTCACGTACTTGGCCAAGGTGTTGTCGGGAAACACATCCAGCGAACTGTTACTGGGTAGGGTGAGGTAAAACATGGCGACTGAGCTGTCCTGCTGCTGCTGTTGGTTTTAATAGGTGTTCCAGGCCTTGGGCGGTTGTGTCCGGCGTCGTATTCGTCGCGTTGACTTGCTACGTGTCACGGCTCTGGAGAAGTGGGGTGTCCTGATCAAGGATGGTTTTTTAAAGGTCTGAAAAGAAGGTGCCCGTTGTTGTGGTGGTGTTTTGGGGGGTGACTCCGGTTCCCATTCGGATTCCCAAGAAGGTAGTGGGCCACTCGGCGATTGCTGGATTCGCTGCATAAAGGCCCAGCGGTGGGGATTCCCCACCAATTCCTGTGGTACATGCATGTCTTTCAAGCCTTGAGCGAAGACCTCCCATCCTCGAGGATCCGTGTACGACCTGCGTTGACGCATCAGGTCATTCACTAAATCCGTCATGTGGGTCCCGGGAACCACCTGATTCTGTACCAGTAGTTCGCTTTTATCATTCCAAGTCATGTTAGGATTCTGTTTCATCCGTTGTAATACCAGGCCAGCTTGTTTCTTGAACGATGCAGGTACACTCTTCAGCACTTCGTTTTCCACCCACTGTGGGGCTGTGGGTGGTACCCCTGGTAATGGCGGCTGTTGGAGCGGTGCTGATGTCGGCGGTGTGTCACGTGGTGGTGGTGGTGGTGGTGGAGTAGAGAGGGTTTTGTATTGGTCCATGAACGTCATGTACCGTTGAAGCGTCTCATTGTACCGTTGTACTTTGTCACTGTCGCTTAACCCCGGTCTCTGTAAGATCTGTTGCATCTCTCCATCGAGGGTGTTTATGGTCTTCACCGTCGGTGGGACAGGGTAGGGCGATTGGAGGTTTTGAAGGAATCGTGGTTCGACGAGGACCATTTTTTTCGTGTGGTTCATTGTCGGCCGAAGAGTCCACCCAATACCGGACCCAACACGGAAGCGGCCAACGGTGCTAAGATGGCCCCGAGAAAGCCGCCTTTTTGTAACACCTTTTTCTTTTGTGTTTGAGGGACCCGCTTCTGGACTAGGGTTCGGAGAGCTGTCTTATGCTCGGCCAACTTGGTCTTCTGAGCCGGAGTGAGTGGTACGTTGCCTTTTAACAGGTTGTACCCGATCTCGCACAGACAGCGTACAAGGTCAGGGTCCGCACCGCGTACAATGGTTCGGACCAACTCGAGTGGGGCCGTCTTCAATACACGGAGCGTGGGAGCGTGCTTCCGTACTCGCGCAGACATCATGTACAACTAATGCCAGAACCCACAACTCTGCTCTTTTTATCCACCTCAGAGAACAGAGACAAAGTCAACCATGTTGTGGTATTCATTCTCTTTATTATCCCCATCATCAAACACACACACCCCAGCTGGGGGCGCCACTGTGGGAGTGTTTACATTATTTTTGCATGTACACGTGGTGGGTCTCTCCGGGAAAGATGCCGGTCCGTAGTCGAAGGTATTCGGGGGTGGCTTGCTTGAGGTCGAAGAGCATATACCCGTGCTGAGGGGTTGTGGCATCTTTAAAGGCTTCCAACGCAAACGGTGTGCGGCCGGGATACATCTGTCTCGCGAGGTGCAGCAGTTGAGTGGTATCTCTCGGGTTTTTGAAGACCACCAGGTAGTGGGCATTTAAGCTGATATTCCGATGTTCTTTGTTTTTACTGAACAGATTCTGCACAATGTAGATGATGCTGAGCCGTCGATGATGGCTGCCTTTGGTAAGAGTTGGGTGACCCGTGCATCCGTCTCCGCCATGAGATCATCCAGAACCACCAAGGTGTCGGGTTCCAAATCGCCCAGGTTGGGTAGGCCTTCCACGAACGTGATGTGGGGCATTGCTGCATACGCTGCCTGCCATTCTCCGTAACACCACACGACTCGGGCAATGGGTGGGGTGATCATGCTGTCGGCGTGTTGAAGGAGCTTACGGACGAAGTGCGTTTTGCCGGAGCCCGTCGGTCCTGCGATGACGCAATTGAAGGGATGCTGCCACCCAGGGTCCATGGTTCGAGGTGTATCCGCTGTCGTGATATCCCGCTCTTGTAAATTTCGTACGGGTGAACTGGAGTGGTGGTGGTGGGTACAACGTCGGTCGTCGTTGTCTGTTCACTGCCAGTGATGATGGTGGTGGTGGGTACAACGTGGGTCGTCGTTGTCTGTTCACTGTGAGGGATGAAATCCGGTGGGTCTTCAGACGTAGTGGGTGTACTTGGTGTAGATGTTGACTGTATACTTGGTGTGGAGCTCGACGTGGCTTGTACACGGGGTGTGGTGGTGACTGGGCTCGATACGGGGTTGACTGGTGCTATCTGTAGACTGGTTTCACTGATGGCTGGTGTTCTCAGTTGGTTAAGTAGCGTGCTGACATAGGCTACGTCGTAAAACACACCTCCGTACAACACACTCAGCAGGGTTAGCACTATCACCACAAAGCCCACTTGCGCTTTGCGCGTTTTGGGAGACGCTGTGTTCAGAGGCAGCTGCTGTTTGTCCATAGCACTGTGGTCGAACGTGGAATGAAGGATGACGGCAGTGGTGTCTGGCTTTATAGTCGTTTCACCTGGTTGGCAGCGACCCAGGAATTGAAGGAACTGGGCCAGCCTTGCCATTTGACGAAATGAAACAGTTTGCCACGTCGACGTTCCGTTTTCAAAATCTGCTCCACCGTGTAGTAGTCTTGCTGTGTTTTTACGACAGGCTGTAATTCCATCTCGTAAAACGTCCCTAGCAACGGTTCCCCTTGAAGATCTTCCAGTTCATAGATTCGCTGCTGTTGGGGTAGGCGCCGTTTAATCAGGAAGTGCTCATCGCTCCAGTTGGGCAAGTAACTTTTCTCGAACTTGCCCTTGACTTTACTGATCCGTACAGGGTCCCCGACCTTGTACACCGCCTTCGTCGTTCGCTGCGATGGCCTGGGGTACAAGACACGGCGGACTTGGGCTTCATTGCTTTGGGTCACGGTAATGGGGGCTCTCTCTATACTCCGGTGATAGGCTCGATTGTAACCCTCACCAGTTTCGGGAGAACATCGATGTACCGCCTTGTATTCTTATAGGTGAAATATTTATACATGCGGCCTTTGAATGTCCTGTTGAACCTTTCCACCACGGAAGCCTTGGTCTCGTTGTACGTATGGAAGAAAAACACCTTCTGGGCTTTCAGAAACTGTTGGAACGGTCTGTTGAGGAATTCCGTGCCTTCGTCGGTTTGCAAATACAAAGGTTTGCGCCCGGTCTTGAAGATGTCTTTGAACGCCGCTATGAGATTCGCCCCCGTTTTCGTCCGGATGGGTACCACCCACGCATACTTGTATAGGATATCGATGCACGTCAAGATATACCGATTCCTATCGTTGTGTTTGGCAAAGGCGCTCATATCGACCAAATCGGCTTGCCACTGGGCATCTATTCTTCCCACGATGACCCGGTTCCGTAGAAAATGGGGACGGACAGATCGTTGTAAGGTATAGGTGTCTTGTTTTCTTAACGAATCTCGGACTTGGGCACGTTGTATCCCCTGGGGGTTGGCCGTTCGATAGAGAGCCGACAATGCACTATAGGCCGCCGGACTGTCGGGACTGTAGTATAAGTTATCCAACACCTTCTCCCAGCGCTTCATGGTGACAAATGATGATGGATCCTGGCTCTATCGTTTATTTATAACGGGTATATCTTGGGCCGGAGTTTCTTTCTGATTTTCTTCGTTGGCTTCCACAGTGTCCATGGTAAATGACCAGTCCAACTCGTCTGATGACCGCTTGATAAGCACTTGATCCACATCTACCACGGCATCTTCCAATACAGACCATAGATCAGGGTGAAGGGTAAAATGCACTGTACCCCCATCTAGCCGAGCCAATTGAGCAAAGAAAGGGTCGGATGTACACATCGTGACACAAGTGAATGAGGTCGCCGTCCAGTTCACCAGACAACACCCGTTTGAATTTGGTCCAGCCCTCCCGGGACAGACGAATGTGGGCCGGGCACGGTTGTGTAGGGTCCGCATCACAGATGTCTCCCACCTCCTCCATGATATCGACCGTATCCGCATACACGTGCAGGAAAACCTCGGGGGTCAAGCTGAGATACGCCCGTATTATATGCTCCGTCATGGTCAGTACGTGAATGGTACCAGATTTGACTGTCTCTCGTATTTATAGGGAGAACCCCGTGAGATCAAAGGATCGGGTGGTCAAAGTCTAGCCGGGTAATCAATGGCATCGTCGTCTGGTTCATGGCTAGACATTTGTTCATTGGGTTCTGCCGCTGCTTCTGTCAGGGCACGAGCCCACTTCAACTCGTCCGATGACCGCTCGTCCGGTGTAAACAGCTGGTCCACGATAGGCACCACTTTCTCGAAGGCTGTCCACAGATCGGGATCGAGGGTGAAGCCTCGCGTAGGGTCTTGGTAGCGGCCCAGGCGTGGGAAGAAGGGTCCACGGTGTACGTAGATGGCATTGTCTATGTGGATGAGGTGTCCGTCGAGCTCGCCGCTCAACACCCGTTTAAATTTGGTCCAGCCGTCACGGTGTAGCGTAACCGTATTCGATACGGTCTCAGCGCGCGACCAGCAAACACCTCCACGGTCTTCCACGAGGGTGACTTTATCTTCATAGACGTGTAACCCCACCCGGGGTATAAGGGGGAGGATGGCTCGTAGGACTGGTGACATGCTTGATCCAATGACGAACGGTGAATGACACGCACACTGTCTGACCCTCGTATTTATAGTCAGGTGCCACTGCCAATGCCACAGCGCCAGGGTCAATAAGGCACAGACCCTGGCTAGGCCAACCAGCCGTCGCTGATTCCGGCGTGAGCGCTCGTGGTCCATAGCCCGAGCATCAAGGATGGCTGTCATAGTCCAGTAGTGGTGAGTGATGGCACACCTCTCCATCGAGTGCACTCTGTCGAGGACCGCTTCTGTGAACTCGTTCAGGATCTGGCGTCGCCCTTCGTTGTCGTCGCCATCTGCAAACATGGACCGGACCACTGCTCGGTAACCCGTGAGTGAATTAACCACGGTGGCATGCTGTAAAATGCGAGTCGCATAGGGCTGGATCTTCGTCATGGCTCTGCAACCGTAGAAATGAAGGTGTAGGATCCAGAGGGCCGTGTTTTATAGACCATGTCACACATGCGCGCCTAGATGTAGCTCTACGGGTGTAGTCCGTGATACGTACTGTAGCGGGACACCGGTTATACTTGAGGGACGGAATCCATGTGGACACTATCAAGAACTCTTTGTATTATTCTTGACTCATAAACTCTAATGGTAGCGAAATTCCAGCCGGTCTAATCAATTCCAATATTTCGGACTGTTCACTATAACCACTTCTATTCTCTCTCATTCATTTGGAGACGCCGCTACAGTGGGATTCGTCATGAGTCAGTTGTTCTGTAAATGTCTCATTTATCATTCCCTACTCATCTGCGTATCATAATGTACTAAACTCTTCAAAGACTAAGTTAAGTCTGGTTTCAAGGTTCAACAAATAACAATAACAGTTTATTTAACGTATAATACAGAGTGCCATGAGATGGGACTGCGTCCAGAAACTTTATCACAGTTTTGCTTGAATAACAATTGTTTTTAGTCTTAAACAGATGTGTGCCAGTACTCGAAATATCACGTTTCACCAATTGTTTCCATACATATAATTAATAGGAATATATTTCGTAATCCTATTACCCAAGGAAGCACTGGATTCGAACTGTGTTCAACTGTAATGTAATACTTGGGACAATGTCTCAACCTGGCTGTATTAAGCTGAGAAAACAGACTAGGACGTGTCGGACTGGGACGACGTGTCGGGCTGGGACGACGTGTCACACTGGGACGACGTGTCAAACTGGGACGAAGTGTCAAACCGGGACGACGTGTCGGACTGGGACGACGTGTCAAACTGGGACAACGTGTCAGACTGGAACAACGTGTCAAACCGGGACGACGTGTCGGACTGGGACGACGTGTCGGACTGGGACGACGTGTCAGACTGGAACAACGTGTCAAACCGGGACGACGTGCCAAACTGGGACAACGTGTCGGACTGGGACAACGTGTCAGACTGGGATGACGTGTCGGATTGGGACAACGTGTCAGACTGGGATGACGTGTCAAACCGGGACGACGTGTCGGGCTGGGACGACGTGTCACACTGATATTCCAACAGTGTTCCTAATAACAATTCGCAGGATTAATATTAACTTCTGGATCAATAATTCAACTTGGTATGGAACTTTTCACTGAACACTTACTTCCATATATATTCCTTAATTTGGGACATTTCAATTAGGGAGATGTTATTCGGATGATGTCTCCGAGATCAACTGAGCAATAATGCCAAAACTGCTCCTATTTATAGGGCTAACTTATGAATATTCATGAGTGACACAAAATCAATCCGATTGGACAGGACAGAATTATGAAGCAAACTGTCACTCCACTCATGAAACTCCGCCCACAGTAACCATAGCGGCAAAAATGGCTATTGAAAACCCAGAAAAGATGGCAAAAATCCTACCCTAAAAATGTTTTGAATCAACAAACGCTTCAAGCAATGTCTAAACCAGGGGAAACAACTTATATCAGGAATAAGACTGACGTCAAAAATTCCAGTTAATTCCCCTAACATCGCTCAAAATCCAGTTTGAACCAGAAAAGGAGGTAGTAAATGTCACCATTACGTCAGGCGAAGACAACAAATATGGCGGTAATTACGGATTTTGCAGGAATGTTTACGGACAAAATCCACAGAAATGGGAAACCTGGCAATCTTTTACGAATGCAGATTGTGACAATAATGAACGGGGATACCTGAAGTTACGGGATTTTACCATGTGAGTACCGGCACATATCTCAAAATAACCATTTGTCATGAAAATGTCCACCGAAATATTTGACAGAAAATATCTGTATAGAATAACATGGCGTAGCGAGGCGAAATCGGGCACTCTTGACACCTGCCGAAAACAACTAATTTCTCCGTGAATATGCGAGATGCATACTGGAAATTTGGAGGACAAGTCCCTTATCATGTTCTGAACATATATGAAAGAATATTTTATAATAAAACTTCAAAGAATTTTTATAAACTTACGATTTGTATGGCTTGGTAATTTCTGATTTCTGGCGTTCCAAATATGATATAGTGCAGGTGAAAACGAGGCTCCAGCAGATAAAATAATATATTTTAAAAAATGTGGAATAAATTTACAGTTGGAAGTGATTTCGCCACACTACCCCCAACGACAAAGACTTGCTCGTCCCCGAGCAAACTAATAAAAGAGTAGATCTTCCCCAAAGAAACAGGTTACCACATTAAAGTTCAAGAGTGGAAGACCAGATGATGATGACCAATTAAATATATTTAGCACAGTTTCTCAATTCTCCAAACGATAAATGTATTAAAGTTCAATCTCGTAACTTTGAAAAGTTCAAACTTGTAACTTCGAAATGTTCACACTTGTAACTTTGAAATGTTCACACTTGTAACTTTGAAATGTTCACACTTGTAACTTTGAAATGTTCACACTTGTAACTTTGAAATATTCACACTTGTAACTTTGAAATGTTCACACTTGTAACTTTGAAATAGTGTCCCCTAATCTTACAATACTAATGTTACTTCAAGAAATGTTGCAGATAATTTAGAATTTTGAAGCAATTTTGTTAATGTTTCTAAAACTGTTTGTAGGTTCACAAGAAAGTCCAGAAGTTATTGACGACGTTGCCCGCACAGTGGACAACCACTGTCACATTGGATGACTTCCTGGGTGACTTCGCGGCCATCAGGGTACCTTGTATACGTAATCGTGTGGATATGGCGCATCCCATCTTCCCGTGGTGTTATGATAGTGGTAATGGGTTGAACCTGGCTGCTCATGACTGCTGGAGTTGAGATCGGCGTCTGTTGACTCTGAACCGTAGTTGTTGTGGCTGGACTTGAAGTCGTGACAACAGACTCAGCGAGGTGGTTATCGGACATTGCCAGAGAGACAGGCTCAAGATTTCCCTCAGACGTGGTGGTTGTCATGGTTGTTGGCATGTCCACAGCTAGTGTCGACTCCGAATCCTCAAGAGGCAGACCTATTTCCAGTTCACGGAAGATTGGTGGCGGCAACTCAAATGGTGATCCGGGGGACGAGAATGGCGAAATCACCAGAGGGGACATGGGCCTTGGAACTGGAGCAGTCCCCTCATCGCAAAGGGGAGTTCCCGGACTTCTTGGAGGAGCACCTAGGGCTGCGGGAATTACCTTCTTGGGTTTCCTCAGACCATTACTTGGAGCCGGCTTGGATTTGGCAGGGTGTGTTTTGTCGTTTCTCACCCAAGGGGTGTTTCGGCATTGCTCCAAGTGGGTGACCCAGCTGGCCTGGTCTGAACATAGCACCCGGCAATAAGGGCATGCCTCGGAATCCAGAGCACAGGTTTGGCGATGTCGGTAGAGGGACGACCGGGAGTTGAATACCTTCCCACAGGCACAAGTATGAACTCTCCCACCACCTTTACTCTTGTCGGCCATTATGTTGCGTATTGAATGCTGCAAATATTCAAAGATTGTTATCAGCTAGGCTTCAGATGTATCCTTGTTCATTTTATGGATTAATAAATTTCAGTTTGCATTAGTCACGTCGGTCTTGTGTCATTTCTTTCTTCTCCACTATTTAGCGACGTCTCGTCGTGATGATGTAGACCATGGAATAAATTTCACACCCTCGTAGGGTTTCAATCGGTCAAAATGAACAACTTTCGGTTTGGCCAGAGCAGTGCGTTGTATGCGATAGACTGTGCCATCTAGTTTGCTAATCACCAGATATGGTCCTTCCCAATGAAGCGAAAGCTTCGGTGAAAGATTCTTCTTCCTGGCCTTTTGATGTAGCCATACAACATCACCAACTTTGTACGGACTACCCTTACAGCACCGGTCATAATAGCGTTTCTGTCGAATGTTACTTTGCGACTGGCATTCTCGTGCTCTCTCATGAGCAACCTCGAGACGTTCTCCTAAGACTTCTGCATATTCTGTAGATTCGATAGATGCAGCTTCAGGAGGTCTTCCAGTTATTAGGTCAAGTGGCAGCTCCACTTCACGACCAAACATCATCCTATTTGGGGTGTGTTGATTCACTTCATGAACTGATGACCGGTATGCCATGATTGCAAAGGGAAGTTGCTCATCCCAATCCTTTTGATTCAGCTTCACCATCATGGAGAGACGAT
>JAVTVY010025442.1:0-10574 GCA_036873755.1 Hanleya hanleyi
CTGTTGATAAATATGTCATCGATTCCATGTTTAGTGATCTGTGTGTCATTGTCCTGAGACCCATGATCATTTCCTTTTACCCATACTTGGATGTCTTCGACAGAATTCTCGACACAGTCATCTCGGTCATTCAATGATTGTTTGTGAGCGGTTCTCGGGGAACCCGTATACAACGAATGATCCTCTTTGCAAGACGATCCGGTTAGACAATCAGCTGAATTTCCGGAATTGGGTGTTATTCTTGGAAGCCTATCATCACGATTTGTCTGTATACAATTTGAATAGTCATCTCCAATATATCTTTTCACCACAGAACCAGGAGGCATGGTGATATCGTCTACACTTCTGCTTTTACAGATATTTGGTGGCACGGTATAAGTCTGCTCTATACCCACTATGGCTGTTGTTTCTGTCGTGGAATCTTTCTTATGTTCGGATGTTTTTTGCCCATTCTGATGTAACGTTTTATCATTGAAGTTTTCGCTAGGATGCTTCACTCCCCCATTCGAACTGTCTACTTCAATCTCACAACTACGAAAGTCTATTTTCTCTATGGCATGCTGTATCGTTCCCTTAAAATCCACCTTATTTATTTTCGCAGCTTTTCTAATTAGTGCAATCGCATCCTTCTTTCTGTTCACGGCGAAAAGCCAACGGATTGGCTCGTCCATATAGCTGTAAGTACAATAAAAGTATAAATATTCATACATTATAATACGTATTTATTTTCTTAATTCAAGTTCTACATATGGAATTATAACCAAGAATGTCTTCAACATTCAGAGCGATCCAACAAGATATAATTTATAGTCAACAGCTTTATAATGTACGCTGGTTGTTTGGATGAATCGTGACCATTATTATCGTGTCTCATTGTGTTTTATCTACCGGCTTAGTATTGCAAATATGCTACCTACAATGTTTGGACCACCACCACCAGCGAGGTCATGGATAGTGTCAACTGCAGATATCGCCAACTGACGTCACGCAACAGGTAAGCAATCGGACACATTAGCATTATACCGAAGGCCCAAATATTCTTCGAGAACATTGTCACTGTTGCCATCTGGTTCTTAGGAAAGAGTTCAAAGATAGACAAACAGACAACGCTGCATATACCCTGTAAATAAACAAAACAACGCATTCCTTATAAGAGTAAAATGGCTGAAAACGTTCATCAGGTCTGTCAAGAAAAATACTCACGAATGGTCCGACATTCAGTAGGGAGTCTTTGCTCATGAAGACCTATCCCGTCCATAATAAAATACCTCATTCATATATTATCACCAAATCCAAAGGCATACGATAAACAAATATGTATATAAACTCAAAGTAGCTTCTTGCAAGAGAGAAGCGGTCAAGATTTTCCCTGATGCCTGTGGGATATTATGATGTTCGTAGCTTGCAATCTCAATCGCTGGCTAGCATTCTTGTTTCCAAATAAATTGCCCAGTCGTTTTCCGGGATTTTCCATATCGTGTGATCTCAGTCATTCAATATATCGTTATACTGACCCTATGTCCGGGAACATCGGAAGTACACACAAAGAATAGCGCCTTAGATCCTGTTCGTGTGGTACCATCAGTGTGTGATATTCATCGACAAGCTTAAGAAACTTCGTGTGAACGCGTTTGTTAGATTAGCGGTACCTCAGTTAGTAATTGAAAAAACGTTGATTGAAATCGTCATGTTTACAGGCACAAGCATCTGGTAAACGCTTCACAGCGAGATGTTTCATATCCATCTCCTTCTGGTATAACACTATCCAAAGATAGTGCCGAGGCACTGTAGCTCATCTGGCTGTAACTGGAGAAAGTAGCTGTAAGAAATTTTTACTGAAGAACTGCAATAGATGAGTTTCTAACTTGTGTTGTGTCCCCTGAACACTAAATGATCCATGCAGTAATTTCCTGAGATTTCATGATAAAGTTTCATGGGAAATTCAAGATGCGGCCATATTGAATTTTAGAAATGGACCCAAAAAGGTATTTTGCACAACTGGACCACAAGAGGAACCTGTGTACCCAATCTGACAAAGATCCATGCAGCAATTTCCTGAGAATTCACGATAACAAAATTTCATAGGGAAATTCAAAATGGCCGCCTGGTGGCCATATTGGATTTTCGAATCGGACCAGAAAAGGTATCTTGCATAACTAAACCCCAAGGGGAACCTGTGTACCAAATTTGAGAAAGATCCAAGCAGTAGTTCCTGAGGAATCGCGATAACAATGTTTCATGGGGAAATCCAAGATGGCCACCTGGTGGTGATATTGGATTTCGAATCGGACCGAAAAAGATATCTTGTACAACTAGACCCAAGGGAAACCTGTGTATCAAATTTGAGAAAGATCCATGCAGTACTTCCTGAGAAATCACGATAAAGTTTCATAGGGAAATCCAAGATGGTCGCCTGGTGGCCTTATTGGATTTTTGAATCAGAGCAGAAAAGGTATCTTGCACAACTAGATCCCAAGGGGAACCTGTGTACCAAATTTGAGAAAGATCCAAGCAGTAGTTCCTGAGAAATCGCGATAACAATGTTTCATGGGGAAATTCAAGATGACCACCTGGTGGTGATATTGGATTTCGAATCGGACCGAAAAAGGTATCTTGTACAACTAGACCCAAGGGAAACCTGTGTATCAAATTTGAGAAAGATCCATGCAGTACTTCCTGAGAAATCACGATAACACTGTTTCATGGAGAGATCCAAGATGGCCGTCTGGTGGCCATATTGGATTTTTGAATCGAAGCAGAAAAGGTATCTTGCACAACTAGATCCCAAGGGTAAAGTGTGTACCAAATTTGAGAAAGATCCATGAGAAATCGCGATAACAATGTTTCATGGGGAAATCCAAGATGGTCACCAGCTGGCCATATTGGATTTCGGAATCCGACCACAAAAGGTATCTTGCACAACTAGACCCCAAGGAGAAGCTGTATACCAAACTTGAGAAAGACCCATGCAGTAGTTCCTGAGAAATCGCGATAACAAAGTTTCATGGGGAAATCCAAGATGGCCACCTGGTTGCCATATTGGATATTCAAATTGGTCTAAAGTACACATGTTGTATAATTAGACCCAAAGGGGAACTGGTGTAACAAATTTGAGAAAGATCCATGAAGTATTTACCAAACAATAATGACAAGATTTCACTGGCAAATTCAAGATGGCCGCCATGGCAGCCATACTTAAAATCGAATCGACACCGCATGAACAAATTCTGGTGTACTCATTGGGGGGAACATGCATGCCAAGTTTCAGCTTAATCGGCCAAGCGGTTTCGGAGAAGAAGATGTTTACGGACGACGCACGACGGACGACGGACGACGGACAATCAGGCCATGACATTAGTCCATCGGGCTTTCGGCCCAGATGAGCTAAAAATGGATAGCTAACAATGTTGAAATTGTAATATTATAGTAGTCTATTCTCGGCACAGAAATAATATTATGGATTTCTTCTGAAAATATGGACACCTCCCTTTCCCCTCACGCGGCGACGTCAGTAGTCACCAACATGCCCCTATGTAAACCTGTTATAGCTTCTCTCTTATAATAAACCAGTATTCATTTATATGAGGTTTTGATGCTTATTTTATACGAAAATTGTCTTTCGATTGTCGACATGAACATCAGATGCTTGTCTCTGAAATCCTTTCTACAATGTCGTCATCGCTATGACCAGGATTAGTTCTACATATCTTAGCGTTCAAATGAGTTTCAAAATAAGGGATAGTATGGCTTGTGGACTTGAGATGAACCGTGAAAATGCGACTATGTCTCTCCAAAAAAAATTGTTGACACTTCTTGGTACCACTGGAAACCAGTAATTATTTGAGGCAAAACTATATCACACATGAAATATTACTAAATCAAATAGAAACCTCTGATGACACAAATGTCGAAATTGCTTCATTAGTGGTCGGCTCTGCATGCAGAGTCGCCAGCTAATGTCGCAATTGTAACAATATCGGTTGACTATGCATGCAGAGTCGCCTGCTAATGACGCAATTATGACATTAGCTTGCGACCTAACAACTGCTAAGGACACAATTGTCGCAACAATGGTGTCAGTAATAGTTGCTACCGGTATATATGAACATAAGAATATTCGAGAATATAAGTTAACATACCGGGAAAATGAAACCGACCAGTAGACGTCCAAAAATAAATACATAGATGTTGGGTGGTAATGCCATCAGCATAGTAACCACAAGACAAGTCCAGTGACATATAACAAGCGTTCTCTTTCGGCCATATTTGTCTGCTAGAGGTAACAGGAAATTGTTTCCGAGTGCCAGCCCAACTGTAAATATCATCTGAGATAAGGCGATTAGGTATTCCCACTGACAGACCAGGTCCCACTGAAAAATGGGAAAAGAGGTATAAAAAATCTTCATGTATTTTTTTATTTCCTAGTATAAGGTTAAGCGAGGAGGTTCAGTTTTTTACATCAATTTTATTATCCACATAATATAATTATACATATAATACAAACATTTCGATACGTAACAATAGCTGTGAAATAACAATGAGGATTACTTTGATTAAGTACACCACAGACAGTACGACTATATTAATATTATTTGTAGATAGTACCTTCAGTGTCGTAGTTTAGATATACGTTATATACATTACAATAAAATGCGTTTTACTACTATGCTTTTCTTACCATCCGTGCGCATACGCGTACAAATTATATATAAAAATCCATAGCAAAAAAATTTACAAAGGAAAACGTCACTATATACATAGATATATAAAACATATACTTGACTTATTTCAAGGCAGTTTGTCTGTATTTTGTTTAATCATATATAACATTTACGCACATTCGAAATTATTAACAAAACAAACATATCAAATTTCATACAAAAATTATATACATAATTCTATGTGCCTGTATATTGTACCGCTATTATCTGAATATATTTTATTATCATTACTCTGAGGTATATTTAATAAATCGTTACAACATATGATGATGCAACATACATGTAGCATACATTCTCACCGATTTCTATATACATATAATAATGCGTAGGTTACGCATAAATGCCAAAGCTGTGAGACGCCTGTGGCACAAAGTTTATTTGACCTATTTGATATAATAATATGAGGATGACCCCCTTCCCTCCTCCCAAGGCTCGCGCACACACACACACGCACGCACACACACCAAATAAGAAGAAAAAAAGTTGCAACAACATACCAGTCATATATGTTGAATAACACCAGGAAACTAATGGACTGTATCCCCATCGAATTGGTATATGTCTAAATTGCATATCTCAAGAACATTATTTAAAGCTTCCTTATTTATTGATATGAAGCCAGATGGCCCCACTTCCGTGTGAAGAGCACCTCATTGTTATTTTTCGAGGTTGTGTATTTCTCCACGTCTCTCCTCTTTAGTATCATCTGTTTTACTCCATTGAAACTCGGTTTCACATTACGACATCGGCAGGCGTATATATATTTTTTGGAAAGTAAAATTATGTAGTTAATCAGCCATGAGATAGTATTGCCCATAATAACTTGGGATACCGAAGGTTTCTCCATTGAAATTTCAAGATTCACAGCCCAATTCTGGAGATTGTCAGAGCATTTCCTCCATAGCTCTATAGATTTGTATCTAATACCGCTTATGCCGGTGCTAGGGGCCGTGTGGTCATATCATCCAAGTTGCCACATGAACAGGTACAATAAAAGCGTACCTGAGATACAACACATATCACCAATCGTTAGATTCTTGGTATGTGCTTTAGAATAGGTTAACCAGAAGACTATTCTGTGAAGTCATGTGACGCAGTCAGTATGTCGGCACCTCTTCCCACTTCCCTTATATGTGTTGTAATTTGGAATAGATACAGTGGTAAAATAGATGAATGAGGGTTTCTTTTTCCTGACCACAGAGCGTACAGGGATCGGAATCGGTCCTACCCCACAGTTTCAGGAGATAATTTGTGACTAGGATCCTGTGAACTATTTGATACTGGAAGTACTGCAGCTCGATTTCGTTTGTAGTAATACATATATTGCTATAAATCGTCGACCATATTAACCCTACCTGGCCTTGGGGGGGGGGGCATTATGGCCCCCTACCAAATTTTCTGCGCTATCTCCGGAACGACGAAAAATGGAGTGCTGAACCTCCGGGACTTTATAGTTTATCATATTGGGGTCATTTTGAGCCCATTTGCGTAACCCCCTGAGCAGAGGATCATGGGTAAATTCAAGATGGCGGCCACGTGGGGGTACCAGAAAAGTGATGTTTTTGTCATATTTCTTCAAAATTTCTGCCTTTCCGCGATGAAAAGTGGGCAAAAACTATTTTATTTCGCATCACATTAATATTTCCTAATTTATCATGCAGCTTTTGCGGAGAAATTGAATAAATAAAAAATTCGGAAAATCCGACCGAAAAATCGACCAAAAATGCCGTTTTTGAAAATGACGTCACTGTGACGTCATCAAAGCGGCCATCTTGGATTCTTTTGCATTTTCTTGGTAGAGCTTGATCCAAGGGTATAGTGCGGTAAGTTTCAGCCTCCTAGCTCAAGGGATAAGAAAAATAATTAGGGGGGCCATTTCGGGGCCCCCCAGGCCTGGACAGCTCCCAAAAAGCCCAGGCCAGATAGGGTTAACCCATTTATATTTAATTCCTCTTCCCATTTTTGCTGATTCTTATTAGGTTTTACCTCATATTTTTCCAGTAATAATTTATATACAAATTTTACACACTTTTGCCTGATTAATCTTGTATATATTTCCAGCTCCCTAAAGTTTTCATTTTTTACGAAATTTCCGCTTTTTATATAATTCTTTTTTTGTTTGCTATGTTATGGATTATGGCACAGTGAAGAATAAAATTAGCCCCTTTCATTCCGTAGTTGTTTTTGAAGTTCCTTGAACGAAAGGAATGCTATGACATCCTCGTTTAAAAGATCACTTATGCGAGAAATTCCGCATTCTGACCACTTATGTAAATCTCTCCATTCTGATTTTGGAGCCAGATCGAACAAGAGACTGCTAAAGGCGGTATAGTTATTATTATTTCCCTCATTACAAAATGCCCAAGCCTTGAGAGTGTCGTACCAAAAAGGATTGTTAATGTCCTTCAGAATACTGTTAATACTTGCTGCATCCAGGTTCCACACATTGCGTCCTACCGGCTGGAACATTTTAATTACTAATGTACTAAGAACACTTCGACTGTCGGATATTCTTTTGACCCGCTTTATTTTCAAATACGATGCAAAAGATTGTATGTGTATCATATTCAGTTCCCCGTTACTTTTGTCTGAGATGATCGTTTTCCGTTTAATTTTATCAGGCTTCCCGTTCCATATAAAGCTGAACAAGGTTTTTTCTAAATCAGTTATGAAAGATAAGTCAGGATCTGGCAGGACAGATAATAGATGCACTAAAAGTGGTATAACAAATGTTTTGATGATTGTGATCTTGCCTATCGGAGTTAAATTCCTTCTACACCAGCTTCCTAGAATTCTTTTAATTGACGCCAATTTTTCGTTATAATTTTTGTTAACGGTTTCTGTTACCGTGGGATAAAACCAGATTCCGAGTAATTTAAAACCTCCGGGATCTCAGTTGATTCTATAATGCGAGCAAAGCTTGACTGTACTTCCCGTTCTCTGTCCAATCCAGATAGCCGTGGATTCATCCACATTTAACCGGAGACCAGACGAAGTTGCGAACATGTGCAGGAGATCCATGGTTCGTTCAAGTGAGTCTCTAGATCCGTCCAGTATAAGAGTAGTGTCGTCTGCATATTGTTGGATTTTTATTTCAGAATTTTCGATTTTTATTCCCTGTATTGCGTTATCTTGTTTAATAGCAATGGAGAGTGTCTCGGCAACCAGAATGAAGAGATAAGGAGAAAATGGGTCCCCCTATCGACAACCCCGATGGAGACTAAAGAATTCAGAAATAAATCCATTATTCATGACACCGCTTTTTGATTGATTCTGGAAGGTTTTTATCCACCGGATTAAGTTGACTCCGAAATTGAAAGAAACAAGCGTTTTCTCGATATAACCCCAGGAAACAGAGTCGAAAGCCTTCTCAAAATCTATTAAAAATAAAAGACCTGGTATGTCATTTTCCTCTGTGTCATTCATTAGATCAAGTAAAAGTCTGGTAATTTCCCCGATAAAACGCCCCTTCATAAAACCCTTTTGCGCTTCGTCGATGATTGATGATAAAATTTCTCGGATTCTGTTGGCTATACTAGTAGATATAATTTTATAGCCTATGTTCAGTAGAGATATAGGGCGCCAGTTCTTTAAGAATTTCCTGTTCTTACCTTCTTTTGGTAAGCATGTAATATACCCTTGTTGTTGTAGGGTTGAAAGTGTTCCTGTTTCAAATGCCTGTTGAGACAAAAATTCAAAGTTCTTCCCTGAAGCAAGAGTAAAATTCTGCAGGATATCCGTCGGAACCTGGCGATTTTCCAGTTTTCATTTGTCGAACAGCTTTAGTTAGTTCACCTAAAGTAGGCGGACCTTTACAGGAGGTGAACACACCCAATAGTATAAATAGCTTACGTACAGTTCTGTATGCGTTACCTCTGAGAGCTTTAGATCAAATAGCCAGAGATATACAACAATCTGCGTCTTCAGGAAATATAATACCATCAAAAATCATTAAAGTATGTCAAGATATAGCGTATTTTCGGTTGTATCGTCCAGTGAACATAATCGAAACCTCTCAAGATCGGCTTTTCTTGAAACTCAACTACTTAGATAAAGGACTGGGCATCATTAATTTACCTCGAATCCTGAATGATCCAGAGGTACGCAACGCTGTACCAAACTATTTTAAGTTCACAGAACCTCCTTGCATTTCATATAAGTACACTAAATCTATAGCCACCAAAATATTCAATTACTCCAATGCTGTCCAGGAGTTTGACTGGAACTTATACACGTCAGGAGGCTATAGTTGTGATTGTGAATCGTCGAACTTTATCTATACACCATGCAAACATATTGTGACTGGTGACCTTGATGTGGTGAGTGATAAGGATCTGAAATTACTCCTGATGAAGGGACCTAAATATAGAGAGCCAAGAAGAATAAATCTGAAGGCCGACCAGAAGATAGTCCTGTCTGCATTGGAACAGTACGTTATTGATTGGTCTAAGCGAGAAAAAGTTGAACCTACAGTACTCGCTGATTGGCTGGACCTCACCAAGAGCAAGGTCGTTGAACCAATCCGCCATATTGACAGAAGTACTCTTCCCCAAGCAAAACAAGTTCTGAGAAACCTCAATTCGCAAGAAGTTCTAGCAAATCTCCAGAGTAAATTCGTCATAGTCCCAGCAGACAAAGCTCCGAATAATATAATATTCATATGTAAATATTACTATTACCAGGTGCTGGTTAAAGAATTGAGTGTAGACATATCTTCATCAAATACGTCTACTTACTCCCAAACTGCATTTACTCTGGAAGACTTATTTAACAATCACAAAAAGTTTCTCAGGGAAAGAGGTATTTGTCTTCCAACCAATCATAACGACATACCAAAAATATACTGGACTCCCAAAATGCATAAATCACCATACAAAGCTAGATTCATAGCTGGTTCTAGAAGCTGCACCACCAAGCTTCTTTCAACCCTATTGACGAGGGCCCTTCAGGAGGTAAAAGCATTTTGGGAAAGGTATTGCGCCACTATTTCTAAGAACTCTGGCGTTGAATGTATGTGGATATTGAAAAACTCAAAATGTCTTACGGAAGAACTTGATGCTAAAGGTCACATACCGTACAGACATGTATCCACATGGGATTTCTCGACTCTCTATACTACAATCCCTCATCAGGACCTTATTGACCGTATAAGTTCATCAATAGTATCTGTGTTCAAGAAAACTGATCGTAGATATATTAATGTCGGAAGCCATAAAGCATTCTTTAGCTCGACTACATACAAGAGATATCATTCATGGGATGTTTCTTTGTTTATAGAGTTGCTTGAACTTCTCATTAAAAATATCTATGTGAAATTTGGCAACACAATATATCAACAGCATATAGGTATTCCAATGGGTACTAATTGTGGCTGCCCCTGTTGGCCGACCTGTATCTGTTCTCTTATGAATATGACTATATGCAGGCGCTTTCAAAAACCGATCCATTCAAAGCCCGTTCCTTCTCATTCACCAAACGCTACTTAAAGACGATCTTCTCGCTGTGGATAATCGCTATATAAATGACGCAGTGAAGGATATATATCCACCTTCACTGGATTTGAAGGAAACTACAGATAGCCCTACAGGCACATCTTATTTAGATCTATATCTCTATAAAATGAAGCGGGCATTCTCTCTCGTCGACTTTATGACAAAAGAGATGATTACAATTTCGACATCGTAAACTATCCCTTTCTGGATAGTAATATTCCAGTGGGACCTGCATATGGCGTATACATATCTCGCTTAGTAGCATTTGCTAGATCCTGTGTTAAATTTGATGATTTTAATCAACGTCACAAAACATTGTTGCAGAAACTTATAAAACAGGGCTATTCCACCAAGCGCCTCC
>JAVTVY010025443.1:0-10806 GCA_036873755.1 Hanleya hanleyi
GCACAACGCACCGTAGGGAATAAAAGAGCTGCCCCACCGAGACCACGCACCAGTCGATGACCGACCCAGCGACGACGCACATCCAAGAAGACCCGGGATATCTTTTCTTAAAACATGTCCTTAATCCACGCCGAGTCCTGCCCCTCCACCAACAGTGAATTTGATTTGTGGACCGTGCCGCCCACACAAACCAGTGCCGAACAAGGATTATGGGTGGAGCATCTCCCGCCCTCCAGCATCAACGAAACCGGGCCCATCGAGTTCACCATCAGTAATGCGGATACGGCCTATGTGGATTTAGCCCATACCTACTTGTATGTGAAAACCAAGGTGGTCAATGGAGCTGGCACCAGAATCGCTGACCAAGCAACGGTGGGCCCGACGAATCTCTGGCTGCACTCGATGTTTCAGCAGGTGGATATTTTTCTCAGCGACAAACTCATCAGTGACTCCACCCACACGTACCCCTATCGAGCCTACATCGAGACACTGTTGTCGTATGGCCGAGAGGCTAAAAAATCTCAGCTGACAACCGCTTTATTCTACAGGGACACAGCCGAGCACATGGACACGGCGGACAATGGGGGATATAACAAACGGAAAGCTTTCACTGCGAACAGTGCCTCGGTGGATATGATGGGTCGACTGCATGCAGACATGTTCATGCAAGACCGGTACCTGTTGAACAAGATCCCCATCAAAATCCGACTGATACGGGCGCCTCCCACCTTCGCCTTGATGGCCACTAACGTAGAGGGCATGTAGCGGACTATAAGATTGTCATCCAAGACGCAGTCCTGTATGTCCGAAAAGTGAAACCGAATCCAGCCGTTCAATTGGGACACATGAAAGCCTTGGAAACAAAAACCAGCCCAGTACCCTATCCGACGTGTACAAACCAAAGTGTTCTCTGTGCCTGCTGGAAATATGGGCGCCAACAAAGAAAACCTGTTCCTGGGGAACTACCCAAGCGATTGATCCTGGCCTGTGTGGAAAATACCAGTTTCAGCGGAGCCTACCCAGAGAATTCGTTTGACTTTAAACATTTCGGCATCAATTTTGTGGCCCTGCATGTGGATGGACAACAGGTGCCAGCCACGGCCTTAACCCCGAACTTTGGGCGGAGGAATTTCCTTCGAGCCTATCAGAGCCTGTTTACAGCCACCGGTCAAATCAACCAGGACGAAGGGAATATGATCAGTCGGGAGGACTACGCGAACGGATACACGTTGTTCTGTTTCGATCTGACCCCACCTTAGAGAACGACCATCAGCTGGCCCTGGCCAAGCAAGGCAACTTACGGTTGGAAATCCACTTTGCACGAGCCCTGGCGACCACCGTCAATGTGATCTGCTACGCCGAGCTTGACAACATCATTCAAGTGGACAAGGCGCGCAACGTCCTGTGTGACTTCTCCACCTAACATGGATACAGACCAGATAACCACCGTGCTGGAGAATGACCCAGAGACACGTAGGGTCTTTCAAGGGGTGTTCGCCAGAGATGTGTTTCCATTAGACCGTATGTATCCGGCTGCTTACGTTCTCAACACGGATCCGATGGATCGGCCCGGTGAACACTGGGTGGCCGTGTACTTGACAGAACAGCAGGGCGAATACTTTGACCCGTACGGCCTGCCACCCTCCATCCCGATTTAACAGACTTCATGGATCAAGGCACAGAGACGTGGTGTTGGAACAGTCAAACGTTGCAAAGCCTGACCAGTGGCGTGTGCGGACAATATTGCTTGTTTTACCTGTACCATCGATGCCGGGAAGACCCTTATCTACCATCGTACAGATGTTTGACGAGTACCCCCAGGCCGAGGACCGCGATGTACTCGTCTATGACTGGGCCGCCCATCATTTCAATGTACAAGCCCCGTTCTGGGCTTAAGTTAATGACAAGCCCCTTGTTCTGGGCTTCAGTTAATGACAAGCCCCTTGTCCTGGGCTTCAGTTAATGACAAGCCCCTTGTTCTGGGCTTGAGTTTTCACGTGGTTGTTCTCACGTTGTTGTTGTTCACTGAATAAAAAAAAAAAAATGAGATCTCACCAAAAAACCCTGTATTGTGTGTTTTATTCCCAATGCATCAATGCCCAATGTGGAGATTCAGTCAAACTGAAATCAGTGGTGTAGGATGGGGCCAAAATGTAACCCATCAAGTTTAGAATGCAAGAGCACTATAGTAAAAAATAGAGAGCCAATGAAATCAGCCTACAGACCAAGTACGTGTTTTTTGGTCTAGGTTTGGAGCGGGCATTTCATTGAGGTACGTGTATACGGTGAGTGAAAAGACTCGTCCAACACGTATAGATTATGTTGATGACTATAAGTTCTAGGTAACCCATCAAGTTTAGAATGCAAGAGCACTATAGTTAAAAATAGAGAGCCAATGAAATCAGCCTACAGACCAAGTACGTGTTTTTGGTCTAGGTTTGGAGCGGGCATTTCATTGAGGTACGTGTATAAGACTCGTCCAACACGTATAGATTATGTTGATGACTATAAGTTCTAGGTAACCCATCAAGGTTAGAATGCAAAAGCACTATAGTAAAAATAGAGAGCCAATGAAATCAGCCTACAGACCAAGTACGTGTCTTTGGTCTAGGTTTGGAGCAGGCATTTCATTGAGGTACGTGTATACGGTGAGTGAAGAGACTCGTCCAACACGTATAGATTATGACTATAAGTTCTATGAGCATAATGCATGAAAGTGGCTTTGAACACCGTATTAGCCAATCAGTGGCCTAGATTGGAGCCAAAGGTAACCCATCCATGTCCAGAAAAACATTATCCGGGTGTACAAGAACCCAGATGTAGGCGCGGACGTCAGCGAAAGCACACCGTGAGTACCCCAATTCGATTGGCTGATTGTTCGATCGCTGATTGGTTCTTTTTCTCGATCGCTGATTGGCTCTTTTTCTCGACCGCTGATTGGTCCAAATGGAACTTCCCATCTTTCCCAGGTTCATCTAGAATCCCCTTTTTTTGTGCTCAAGCTCTGACTATAGCGATACCGCAACATTGTCTCATTGGACATTGGACCGTCTGACCTGGAGGTGACCCTTTGACCTTTTGACCCGCGTCCGCGCGCGCGCGCGCACTGCCAGGGATGACGCGGGATGACGCGCGCGCGCTGCGGGGCGCTGGGGCGGGAAAACACCCCGGCGGTTGAACATTGGAACTCTTGTGGGTTTGGAGGATGAACATACGGACGTCTAAGGAAAAAAATTGGAACTCTTCTATGTTTGGAGGTAGTGTTTAGTGAAAACCCGGAAGTGACGTGACAACCCACGTGACCTGCGTATATACTCCTGTAAAATAGAGCCGATTTTATTTCTTTGGAAGGGGCAAGGTCAATAGGACTTGCGCTTTTATACTACTAAACTGTGAAGTAGATTACATCTTACATAGGCCTTAAGGCCGTGATATGCATATGAAGTATTCTGGGGCATGGTCAGTACTTTCCAATTTTCCCTTCGTCTACTACTCGCCGATTTTTTTTGATTTTTTTTATTATTTATTTATTTATTTATTTATTTATTTATTTCCTCGAGAGCTTTAAAATAAGACCTCACTCTACCCCATCGGGCCACTAGTGCTCCACCTAGACTCCAACATGTCCACCCCGTATGGATTTATACATACTAATATCCCAGTATATGAGTGTATATGGGTCTATATGGATCTATATACAAGCCTACGCGGTACTTTCAAAATTTTTCCCATCGTATTCTACATGACCAACCTCATAGCTCATAGTAAAAGCCATAAAAAAAAACCCGACCACCCCTATACCCATACAGGCCAAATATAGCGGACATGATCTTCGCCTGGGAATTGGTCTAGTCCGAGTTGTCTCCCTTGCACCAAAGCGTATAGATGGGACTGTGGTTTGGCTGGCGCGATTATCCGGGCAAATTGACCTTAGCAGCCATTTTGTTAGCGTTTTGTTAGCGTCCTGCATACGGAGGACGATTTCACTGATCATTGTGTTGTTTTCTGAGCTGGGGAACATTCTCTGTCGCAGTTTATAACGGAACTTTCTTCCTTTCGGTGTCCGCTGACATCAATAATGTGACGAAACTCTGCACCATTCATCGCCTGCATGTATACCCGTCACACGTGGACTGTAATCGAGGGAGTGTGCTGTGTTGTGTTCGAGCGGACGCATAAATTTGTGTGATAGCAGACAGGAAACGTGAAAATTGATATTCTTTCACAGATTTCGAAGTGTATACAGTTCTGGTGAGCTGAACGCAGCCTTTATGAGCAGCGATTGAACGATGATGTAGGCCACCGAACAGGTTTTGTGGAATCAACATTCTGTAACACTCCCCCTCCCCCCTTGACTGGAGGGATTTTATCGGACATCTGCAGTACGGAACGCTATTTGTTGCATACATTCGCTTATCGTGGCAGTCCGTATAATTTGTCAATTTTTGTGTTTGGTTTCGTGAGAGAGGACGACATTGGTTTTCATCAGTGCAAAACTCCCACCCCCCGACCCGCACCACAACAGTGAAAGCTGGTGGATGAAATTCTACTCCACGGGAACGGTAACGAATGAATGGAATATCTTACCAAACTCTCAGGTAGGATGTGGGTTTCAGGAGTTCACCGGGTGTGACAATTTCTTTATAATGATTTGTGATAAAAGTGGGTAAAACCTAATGTCAAAATCTCGTTGAAGGTCACGGAGATGTCGATTTATTGCTGATCAGCTGATTTCCAGGACAGACAGACATTATCTCGGCTCTTTTCTCTTCGAAATTCTTGTAATTTTCTTAATACAAATAAATATTTAAATTGACTCTGAGTTTTCTGTTGGCATTATTTCAGCAATATTATGCACTAAAATCTGATGATTCGAAATAAAACTAGGAAATTTTTTATCTTTGGGCAATGGTAACACAACACTATACAGTGTGCATGGAAAAAAATTTTTTAGCAGATACCACCATATTTCACTGACTGACACCCACAGGCCGCCATCTTGTCCCACCACCCACACACGCCGCCATCTTGTCCCACCACCCACAGGCCGCCATCTTGTCCCACCACCCACAAGCCGTGTAGACTATAAATAACGTGTAGTCTGTTCCCATTTATTCACAAAATACGATTATAACGACTTCGGCTGCAGAAACTCCGCCACAACGATGCCAACACGAAGCCGAGGTATCCCGCCTCAACGAACAGATTAACGGTATGAGACATGGATGAAATGAAGGCGGAGATTTCCAGACAGAACAAACAACGCCATAAAGAAGAAAAAAAATCAAGATGCAGCGTGTGTACAGATGAAGAGAGCCAGTACGCAGTATATTGAAAAAAATGGGCGAGGGAGGGGAGGGGGAGGGGGGGAAGGTTGGTGGAAGAGCCAAAAAAATTTTTTTTATTTTAAAAAAAAGGAAAAAAAGATTCATGGAGCCAAAAAAAATCTTTTTCATTTTCTATGTTTTTTTTACAATTAAAAAAGGGTTTGAAAAAAGGGGTAACGGGGGGAGGGGGGGAGGATTGGTGGAAGAGCAAAAAAAATTTTTTTTTTGGGGGTAAGTGGGTCGAGTGAGGCATCAAATTGAAGCTTAGGTGAAGGAGCATCTGATGGACTGGGTGTAGGGTTGAATTAGGGTGATTCTGCGCATGCGCGGCGGCCGAAGGGTATGAAAATAGACGTTTTGGCATCTAGGGGAGCCCCTAGTGGACCGATGGGGTGGAGTGAGGTATCAAAGTGAAGCTTAGGTGAAGGAGCATCTAATGGACTGATTCCATACCCACGCCCGATTCACGCAGACCGGAAGTGACGTCATACACCTGCGCACAACCGTGATGGAAAAAACCCAGAACCAAGTCAGTACATGCATTCCATACAGGCAGACGAGGTCAAAATACTCGTTTCTGATTGGCTGTCAAAGGTGACGATATGCAAATTTTTGAGGTCAAAGGTCAATGGTAGTGAATATACACACTCTATACTGGATATGACCTTGAACTGATCACGTGACCTCCCCGTGAGGGAAAAACCCCAGAACCAAGTCAGTACATGCATCCCATAGTCCCAGGTCACGCCCGATTCACGCAGACCGGAAGTGACGCCATACACCTGCGCACAACCGTGATGGAAAAAACCCAGAACCAAGTCAGTACATGCATTCCATACAGGCAGAATGCAGGCAGGCAGGCAGGGAGGCAGGCAGGCAGGTCAGGTCAGGTAAGTCAGATTGAATACACCCCTACCCTAAAAATCGACTCCATTTATACGTTTTTCTATAATCCGCCATCTTGTCCCACCACCCACAGCCGCCATCTTGTCCCACCACCCACCATCCACAGCCGCCATCTTGTCCCACCACCCACAGCCGCCATCTTGTCCCACCACCCACCATCCACAGCCGCCATCTTGTCCCACCACCCACCCACCATCCACAGCCGCCATCTTGTCCCACCACCCACCACACACGCCGCCATCTTGTCCCACCACCCACCATCCACAGCCGCCATCTTGTCCCACCACCCACCATCCACACACGCCGCCATCTTGTCCCACCACCCACCACACACGCATGCGCACACCACCAATTGTGACGTCACCCAAGGTTCTGCGCATGCGCACTGACGCGCTATTAACTCAATTCACGCTTTGTATACTACTGCCCACATTGTCTATAGATTTAACATTTGCAATCCCACATATAAAATTTGGTATCTGCATGTTTTTGGTGATCAATGATAGCTTCTTGTTTGGACTTCGATGACCCTGGTCTTGCTCTTTTACCTGAAAGTCAACACAGTGTTTAGCAGTCTTTTATGGTTGCAACAGCCTGGTCAGGCTGCAATCAAACGCTAGTATGGAGAGAACGATTTGGAATAAATAGAAATTACGCAAAATGTCGTTTGTATTGGGTATTGTCTAATGGTTTTAGCAGTTCCAGCAAAGCTAAATTGCTAAACTTCCGAGGTTTACATTATCCTAGTTCAGTACCACAATGAGGTTTAGGGGTTGGTGAATTAAACAAATTCCGTTATTCGATAATACTAAACTAAGATCTTCAAGTTCAGCCTTGGCTTGAATTAGCTTACTCCCTATCCAGAAACTGACGTAATTATAAGGGGCTGGCCATAAGGGATTAATGGTGGATATATTTCACACCCAATGTCGCACTAAGAAATATATTTTCCTCCGCGACATCAAATCTTTGGGCAGATCGATATAGCTGGAGCCATCTTTGTACCTGTACATCACGCCCGGACGCTTCGATTCAGAGATACTGGTAAGGCAGTGTCCATAGTGAAAAACAATATCCTTGTTAATCCGAAAGGTAGAATAAATTTCATTATCACATTTCAGAGTAAATTGTAGGGTTTTGATTGGTTAATTACCATAGTGCATTAGACCGTATTGCAATTCTTCGTTATCCACCGTTGGTATACCAATTCAGAATTCTCGTATACCAATGCTGTCAAGGTCGCACGTGCTCATATACCAACGCAGTCAAGGACGCGCGTGCAACACCTGCAGACAAAGCCTGTTTCAGGCGAATTTGTCTGCGCGAGTTTGTATGGGCGAGTTCCGCCACTGGAACAAGTTGTGCGAGGCGTATTTGCGGATGAAGATAAGAAATAAATTATCATCCAAAGCTTTATATGCCACATAAACAGGAACGTCAGAATGTCAGCTAAGTATTTCATCCAGTTTATTGTTCATCGCGGAACAGATCGAAAAGAGATCGAAGCACTTTGCCTGTCCGACTCACGATGTCCGTACGTTGTTCAACGTTGAGTTATATGCCTGTTTTTCTTTCGAGTTGGTGATATATGTTAAACCAACCAGGAAAATAGCTCTTCAATGTGATAAATTCGTTATACCAGTGTTTTGCGTTGGTATACAGGCTGATATTTCGTCTCGAAGATAAATATTTTCACTCGCCCTTCGGGCTCGTGAAAATATTTATCTTCTCGACGAAATATCAGCCTGTATACCAACGCAAGACACTGGTATAACTTATATTATTATATGACTGGTGGCGAATATCCCGTGTGATTGGTCCATTGGCGGTCATGTGATATCTCACAAAAAGCTATATTCACCTGCCAGAATGTTATATTCACCGACCGGTGAATATAACTTTTGTTGACATCACTGCCGAAGCCGGTCGCGCGAATGACGTCATTTCGAACACCCGTTGTCCGGCTGACGTCCCGTTCCAACATGCGTGATGGGAAGATATATCTAATGAAAAAGTTCAGAATAATCATCTTTCCCATATATATTTCATCCAGCCAATGCAAATTCAAACGTATTTCGATTGTTTCATATAATAAAACAATTATGTGATTCCAATTCGGTAAATACGATGTGTTATGGACCAGAGAAAAACCAATATTCACCTCGGCCTTCAGCCTCGGTGAATATTGGTTTTCTCTGGTCCATAACACATCGTATTCACCTCATTGGAATCACATAATTGTATATTACTTGGTGATTTGCTCACCATGTGGTAGATAAACATGCATGGCTCACCAACAGTGCCCACTGACTAATCCAAAATATTAAAATAAAGGAATTCAGAAATATCATCTAAAATTATTTCTTTACATGGAAAAGCAGAGAGAGAAGTTCAGCAATATTTCAGCTACATGTATATAGTGACGATCAAACAAAATTCTAAATATTCAAGTTAATAACTCAGTAAGCTAATGAATTAAAACACGTACGTACATTAAAATTTGTACAACAAACCGATCTCTCTCAAATAATCTCAAATACAATCTTCTTTTACTCGACTAAAAAGATCTTCCAAAGTAGCTGCTCGATAAAATGTATCTCTTCTTACAATCTTAAAATCTATACAGTCGATAAGAATATGTTTTACTGTGACATCTTCTTGGCATGGAATACACCTTGGGACTGGCTCTTTTTTTCCGTAAATGTTAGTGAGTTAATCGTGTATGGCCGATTCCACATCGTCTAATCATGGCTTGATCGAATCTTTTCTTGCTGTTCGGATGAGTATAGACAACATGTTTTTTTAACTCGTGAAGTTTGTTATTACCCATAGCATCCCATAAAGACTTAAATAACTTTCTCACATAAGCACAGATAGATGGTCTGAAATCGCTGTATGGGATTCCAACAGGATCAACCTCGGCTGCCTTAAACCATTTTATCAGTTTCAGTATTACCTTTAATATCAACGTGAGTAGGTACCCAGCAAAACACAATATCAATCTGTTGATCAAATCTACTGTCATATAATTGTAGAATATTCAAGATGGTGAGATGAGTTGAATTTCCACTCTGAATCGCTTGAAGGCATGACAATGAATCTGAGAATATGACATATTTTTTCCTGTTAGTTGACCCAGTACCTTCTAAAGCCGACAGTAGAGCTTTTGCTTCTGCAGTCAATGTCGAACTTTTACCTGGTAGTTGATAGGTTTTAGTTTTAGAACTAAAGATAGTAGCACATGCTACTCTCTCACCAGCTTTAGGACCATCTGTATAAATAGCCTGATGCGATCTGTATCTCTCTCTCAGTAGACCAAATTTTGCATTTTTATAGTTCATCAGTGAAATATCTGCTTCTGGTTTGGCTAACTGCCATGGTGGAGTTGGCCAGAGCTTGTTAGATAATATTTGACTAAGCTACCAGCTGCTACAATGTGTGGTTTCATACGAATTCCAAGAGGTGGAATAATGGAGGGTTTCTTTAAATAGAAATCCACGTATTGAGGGTTGAAAACACAGTTATATGCAGGATTTGAGTGATTTGATCGCAATTTTACGATATATTGCAGTGATAGTTTAATTCTTCGAAGTTCTATCTGCTTCAACATGAGGAAGTTTGACTTGCTTGCACCGTTGTAAACAATAGATCCATAATCAAGTTTAGAACGAACAAGTAATCTATATAAATGGAGGAGTGTTTGTTGATCTCCTCCCCACTTATACCTGGCACTTGGCTTTCAAGCAATTTATATGCGATTTAAACGTTAGTCGGTGGTCAAATAATTGGAGTAGTCGATAACGCAAGGTGATCAAATTGGTTGACAAATAATATTCCAAATTATGTAAGATTTAGACTGGGTCACTTAATTTGTTTGAAAACCTTTCGATCATAAATTGAAGTTAGTTTAAACAATGTATTTATTTCCTCAAAGGAAACTGGGATTGGCGAATAGCCAAGCCTAAATTAACGCCTCTCACAGACAAACAATTTGAAATCACAAACGGTGAGTGGAAGCAGAACGTTGGATTAACTCGACAAAATTATTTGTGATAATGAGAAATGAAATAAATATGTCATGATATGTGGGGAAAAAATGAAAAACAACTTCTCCTGTTAGTTTTTGCTCATTTTCGCCGTTAATTGTTTTGCCATGTTTCTCCTCAGATTGGCCTTATAATAACTTCTGTGCTATTTTAAGTAAAACGCTAAAATTAGGGCGCAACGAAATATAGAGAACTAAATAAAAGTGCCTCATGTTTGCCTCGATTCTAAAGATATTCGTGATTTAGTTGAGGGTCGCAATTTTGGATTCATTTCATTCATTGAACATTGAACTGTCACAGAATCCTTTCCATTGCGAGATTAAACACATAAGGAAGTCGACTTTTGTTTGGCATTATCGCAATGGCAAGCTATACCAGCTACACTTGCTAGTGGTGTTCCCTTTTCGGCACCTGCATCCCCAGTAGTATACAAGGAGTAAATTGAGTCGATAGCGCTTCACTGCGCATGCGCAGAACCTGTTATGACGTCACAATTGGTTGTGTGCGCATGCGTGTGTGGTGGGTGG
>JAVTVY010025444.1:0-10271 GCA_036873755.1 Hanleya hanleyi
TTTTCAGAAATCTTCTCGTGCAAGAGTTCAAATAGGGGAGGTAATTTCAAATTAAGTGAAGTAATTTCAACCTTGAACTGATGTCAGGGCTCCTACTGACCCATAGCAAAAATATAGGAGTGGGTGAGTAGTAGGGTTGCACATCGTTTTCAACCTTGTTTCAGTCATATCACGACGGGCAAAATATAGGGACAAAATGGCAAAAATATAGGGCAAATATAGGGCAGAAAACAGGGCATTTCAGTCACCAGAATAGGGATAATTACTTGTTAATTACAATCTCATAGGATCAGTGTTTTTTCCAAAAACAACAAAAGACAATGTGATATGTGGGCCATTACTAATCACAAGGTAGTGAAGGAGAAACACAGTACATTTAGTTTGGACACTTCGGACTCAGTCGCATTGTTATTTTGGAGGATTTAAATAAGCCAACCTATTCATGTATATGTACATGTACCACAATAACCACAAGGTCAAAGCTGTGCGAAAAAGCACGAATAATCCTTAAAATATAGGAATAAAAGGGCAAACTCGGTCAAATTTGAGAAAACATAGGGAAAAATAGGGGAGAGCAGAAAATATAGGGAGAATATGGCCAGTGGGAGCCCTGCGATGTCCTGCAGGAGCAAATGATGGAATGGAAAACACAGACAGCAGAAAATGGTTGCGAGATATCGATGCCAGTGTCCTATTTATATTTGAAACAATTCGGATTCAAAGGCCTTCTGTAAGATGACTTGAAAAAATTGGATTCAAAATATCCATGGGGCATTTTGTTCTGATACAACCAAGGCAACTGGCGAAACGTTGCAGTATGTCATATGCTAAAACATCAACACGAATCGAGCTGCCCACATTTTTTGGCTAACCTTTTCAGCATACCATTTTTGCAGAACCTGTAGGTTATGCAACTGAGAGGCACATTACAGAAATAAAGGTTACCTACAACGTTTTTAACTCACACAACCTTTTCTAAGGTTAGGCAAATATTTGAAATATTGAGGCCTGCAGTACGTTGGTGGGATTCAATCTCAATGGTAGTTTACCATAGGTCGCCATGGGTTACCTTGTTTTCATTCTGGTGTAACTCACCATGGGTTATCAAGCGAAAATTAGAGAGACCTACCATGGGTTACCATAGGAAATATTTATTCACACCCATGGAAATGTAAAGATGGTTAACCTACAGTCACAGACCAACCCAAGTGGCAGTCAGATTACATTGTTATGAGCTGAGGTAGTGATTAGTATAAATGTTACTGCAAACCTAGATGTTTTATTATTTGTTAAAACATGTTTTCTTAGAATACAGAAGCATAGTCACTTTTCATTGCTTGAACAAGGAAGCATACAGCTTGTATGAGCATCATTCTATGTATGTATGCAATTTTGTACATGTAGGAGAATATAAAATGGATGTCAAATAAACTGACCTTGAGCAACCCACAAAAGGTCAAGTCCTCCAGCTGCAGAGACATAGTTTTGGAACTGAAAGTATGTAATAAATGAAGGTTGTTAGTCAACATTACATGTACATTTTCCTGGTATTATAACTAATAATGATAATTGATAAAACCAATATAATCTAAACATGGCAATCAAAAATGAATTGAAGACAATCCTGAGTATGGTTGATGCACTGGTTAAAAGAATTAGACATGGGAAATTAAGGACAAAACCAACCAAATTTGTGAAATTAGACAATTATACATTTTGTTCCATTGAATATTAAATCTTGGCATTATCCATTTGTGATTAACACATGTTTATCTTCATCGCCTTGGTTTAGTGTATTATAGTACTTGATTTTATTGTATAAAGCTAATCTCTAGCTTAATCCGAGATAAATAATCCCTATCATTGTATTTGAAACTGTTCTTTGGACAGAGACTCAGAGACACCACAGGTTTAGTTTGAAAATGCTGAATATTAGAATCTACAGTGAAATTTAACCAAATAAATACAGAAGTAATGCATTGGTAAATGCCAATGGGTAAACTAAACCAATACAGAGACATGAGGAAACCAATTGAGCTGGTCATCAATACTTACTTTTCACCTACTTTCACCATGTTCACCCCTGGAAGTAGTGTTGGTTTCTGCAAAGAGCACATGGATATAATGGTATTCCCCTAACTTTGAACCCAAAGTAAGCTCATGATATATGTATGAGGAGAGGAATGGCAAATGCTGATAAGCACAGCTATTTTCATAAGCTACAACCTTGCGGCACAGCCTCATCCCAGTGTACTATACATGTGCAAATACCAATCTGTCAATGCTATTAAGAACCTCCAAAATCTGATTTAAATCTGTCATTCAGTTGAACATCAATTTCTGTGCAACTTCAATTTGTATCTTTTGACGTCCCCCTTGTAGATATTTGCAGGATTTCATTATCACACTTAGTAATAGGTCAGTGACTCAGTTATCCAGTATTACATTGCACATGCCCCCCGCTCCGGGTATCTACATGTAATCAGTAATTAAAGTCCTACCCACATGGTCAGACATGCAGCTTATGAAAGGTGAATAGAGTACATCTATATTATTGTGTTGACAGGCTATAAACATATTTTGACATTAATATAAAGGTTTGAAATACCATCTCAAATTTTGTTAAAACAACAGGAATACCTTCTCCCAAGGAAGATCCTTCACTCCATAAGAGTATTGGATTTCTTCGCCTTCGATAATATCTTTCAGGGCAAAAAGGGCCAAAAATGGCCTCTTATTCACATGTATGACTCGTGGTTTCGAATTCGGGCTTTTTCTGGAATGGTTGATCAGACGTCCCAGCATGGGTCCATCTGTGGGCTCTTCTGTGGAATCAATGCTGAAACGTGAAATGTTTTTTGTTTGATTATTGATGGTATTTCCATATTTGGAAATGCAATGAATGAATGAACAACTGCAATTGTGATCATACATTTTCTAAACTTCAAGAATTTTATACTTTAGTACTATTAACAGTTCAGATTTCAACCATACACATCCAAGCCTTGCATTTTAATGGGGTGATCAGTTCAGGGCCTGTGTGACATTTACATTTTGCCTACTTTTCAGCCCAGAAAATTTAAAATAAAAAAAATGTATTCCAGAGGAAATCAGCTCCATTGCAAGCAAATCAGCCCTCTGCATGGCAAATGATAGGCCCGTTGAATAAGCCTGACCCAATGGGACACTCGCACAATACAGGCTCTGGTCAAACTGAAGTTACAGTTCTGGAAACTGATTGGCTGTTCGTCTCAGAAAAGTATGGAATAAACAAACCGGAAGGTATAGTAATTAGCTGATTGGCTAGGTTGTATTGTGCAAATGTTCCAACTCTAGAATGCACAGCATGCAGTTCAATGAAAGAGTGAGTGAGTGAGTGAATAGGGTTTAACGTCGCTTTCAACATTTTTTCAGCTATATCACGACGGGGAAGGGAAGAGAGGGGAGGGGGAGGGACAGGGGCACCTACTTGTAACAGAGCAGATCTAACATTGCTGCCATTTTATAGTGCTGTCCCACTGAAATATCATGCCGTAGGCAGACATGACACCCCACTCAGTCACATTATACTGACACCGAGCGAACCAGTCCTTGTTCTGTCCTCTTAATGCTGAGCGTAAGCGAGGGAGCAACAAGTTCCATTTTTCAAGTCTTAGGTAATGTAAGATCTTCGACAAATACCTAACCATCATTGAATGATATCAACGTGCATGTTTCTATCAACATGATCAAGTCAACGAATAAATACATGTAGTGTTAATGTCCCTCTTCATACTTGTGGTCATGTCATGTCAATTTCCGGTACATTTACTATATTCTGTTGGGAAAATATGGTGAGTGAAAGATTTTCATTTCAAGCTTTATTTATAGTCGGTGTTCGAACATACAAACATTAGCGCTTAGGCTAGTCTTACCGATGGGATTAGACATAACCAAAAGCTGAAGTGAGATTAGTGATGAAACCAATGAGGCACAGGGCAGAACATGAGCTGCCCTAGCCAAAATCCCTCAGTAATATGGGCACTAGTTTTCTCAAAATGTAAATACTATAAAAGAAGACAAAAAGTGGCATAACTCTGTAAAACATCAACCGACAAGACTTGTTTTTCTTAGGTTTGCATGGTTTGTGGTTCACGACAAGATACATAAATTCACCAAGTTTGGTAAACATAGATGACAGACAAAAAGGGTAACCGTACGACTGTAAAATATCGACCGACAAGACTTGTTTTCGACAGGCTTTTGGTTGACACTAAGAATACATTATTTCATCAAGTTTGGTAAACGTAGTTGAATTGATCTTCTACATGGAGTGCAAACATCCATACGAAAGTACATGATGACGACAATACCTCTAGGCCAAAATTGGCAGAGGGGTAAAAAGGGCTAGACATATCTAGGTGAAAGAAGGAACAAAAGCATTCTGGTACCCAGAGGTCTTTCAGATAGAGCTTATCGACCATGCAGAGGTACATGATGATGAAAAATCCTTAGGCCAAAATTGACTGATGTGTAAAAAGTGTTAGAAATAATATTGAAACATGGAACAATAGCATTCTGGGTACTCAGAGGTGAATGCTTCAAGCATATTACTCTGTGACAATGAGGTGCCTTAATGAGCATGATGAGATAGAGATAAGAAAATTAACTCATTTATTGTTTGACTAAGAAATGTGAGATACCAAGTAGTTTCAAGAACAAACAGTTACATATCCTCTTTGCTACACTGTACATTTTAGGTTAATAATCAGCATCAGGGCATTCAGTGCAACCCATCCACCATGCCTAAATACCTACATGTAAATACCAAAAATACCAAAAGTCTACATACCACCATTCCTTTCCTTCAAACAGAAAAAAAAATCTATAGACACTGGAGGGTCCCGATTCCTCTCTCTCTCTACCCTGGCTTCCAGTAATGAGTTCTCCTGGGTATTCACATATAAACTGGCCTCTTTCAATATCGTGAACAGCACGTACCGCTCGACCTATTAAACAAACAGATCATAGTGATGTAAATCACTATACAGTATTGTAGATGTAAAATGTATGTATCTTTATCTAGTACTAACAAAACTTATCACTACCCCTTTTATATATTATTACGGAATTCTGTAGTGCTATAAAAATACTCGTACATCGTACAAAAGAATCAATTTACATGTACATGTATTTTTAAAATCTTTGGGAAATATGAATACTTTTGAGATTTTGTCTTTTTAAGAGCGGGTTGAAGTTTTTGAAGACTTAGTAACCATAAGGTCCAATCAGTTAAATGAATGGATTTGTATCTATGATAGATGGCCACATTTTTCTATTGTGGTAAGAAAGATAACAACAATATCGGCTGTGTGTTTTGGGTATGGGAAAGACTGCTCTTTCGCCAGGAATGTGAGTTTTCCATTTCAATTCTGTTCCTTATAAAAGGGAATGTGAATTTAAGTTTCACCTTTTGAAGGACAAATAAATTCTTCAATGTATTCTGGATCCTTTCTCTCCACGATATGATGAAACTTTTCTTCCTCTGATTGTTTCACTCTTTTTCTTAATGCTCTGCCCATCTTGAATACTTCCCAACTGAAAAGTATAAAATAAAAACAAAAAAAGTGCTGATACACCAGTATACAACAAGCTAGGTGACCTGGCCTTTTGAGGAGCGCAATCGCACTCGCGCTCTATATGATCGTGCTCCTAATTTTCTTAGGAAAGAATAGGAATTCTTAGGAATCCTGAGTATCAATAATTTTGTAGCAAGATAGTAATCAGCTACAAAACTACAACATTGTTGGCGGACGAGGGGTATAGACCCCAATGAAGAATTGTATCTGCCGACTCATATCGTAAGGCCGTACAACTTTGATTTTGCTTCCGATGCTCCTGATACATAGACAGTGGCATGCATGCGTACACATTGTCAACATTTTCCAGTCAGGAGGCTAAATCTTTTTATGCAACAGCGTTAACCTCAAAACAAATTTTCATGTTTTTATTGCTAGACACACTCCACCCCTCCCCAACCACCTTCTTAAATTGATTTGCAGGGTCAACTTCTCCAGTCACATCAGATATGCTGCATTGTTGTTTGGAGGAGATTTTCGTTAATCTTATTCAACTTACAAAGAATACATCAATTGAATACATGTGATTAAAGTCAAATGCAATTTAAAAGACATAGGCCCCTAAGTGAAAATCTTTCAGTCTGAACAGATAAGAAGAACTTAACAATAACAAACAACATCATTCAGAAAAGTACAACAACAACAAAGTACGTCGCACTCGCAGTCTGGACAGTTTTTGCCAAATTAGGTCACAAAATGCTCCAGAATAACCCAATGTATTTGTGCAGTTTTATCTCGTCTGAATTTTTGAATCAAAACTATTTCAAATTTGTGTAAGTGCGATAGCAATCCTGGTCCTATTAAGGGGCCCAGTTTTCGATACCATCAGTGGATCAGTTGCTGACTCCGAGATAAGCGATCATTCCGGAGTAACTTGTCGTATTTTGTCAGACCGTCGATACTCAAAATTATAACCACAGGTTAGAATAAGCTTTTTAAATACCGCCGTTATCAGTACTAAAAGTTACCTACCATTCGAACACAACATGGAAGATACACAGACGGCGCTGTGAAGTCTTGAACCTTAGGTTATCTCCCTTGGCGCAAAAATGGCCAAAGTGTGTGTCCGCTAGGTGGTGTTTGATTTGTCCAACTGTGTGCGTGGCCAATGACCGAATAGTGTGTAACTGGAATTTCTGACAAAGGCTACGTTCCGAGCACTCTTCAAAAACGACGTCATATGACTGCTTAGCAGGTAAAGAAGCCTTCCCATACAAAAACTTGCGAGGACCGGTGTGTAAGTCCTCACAAGTCAATAAGGTCCTCGGTAGGTTGGTGTGTATTCAAGATTGAGTCCTCTGAAGTTGGGCAATGCGAACACACACACACATGCGCACAGAAACACACCGTTTAAATATAAAGTTTTGATATAGCATTCATATATAATTGGTATAGCTAACACAGCGTTCATATAGCATATATTTCTTAAGAGAAAGCTGCCAGATTAAACTAATATGGCGCTGCCAGACGCTGAACGACACTGATATTTGAAAAGAAACAAGGGGAATAACTGTGTTGTTCCGACGGAAGTACGCGCTCCTGTTAAGTATATAGCTATTTTCCAAGCAAACTCAGCAGGGATCGCATTCGACATGCGATGTCGACGATAAAGTGCATAGAACGAGTGAATGTTTGCTTTCGCGGTTTATGCGTAGTGTTCTGAGACTCAATACGAATGGATTTGTACGGCGAAGACAAAGCATTGTTCTCTAATTTAAGACAAACACCCAGTCGACTAAAATTGCGCACCAGAAGATGTGAATGAATCGGCTTGAGACTATATCTCTTGGTTATTTCACACGATTTAGATATAATCTGATTGATCCCGAACTCTGTTCCCGTTATCTGCTCTTCCTGACACCCCCACCCCACACACGTAACCTTGCGAACCAATTCAAGAGCACAGATACACGCATATCGTTATTGTTTCCCACACATCAGAATACAAACTACTCATACTACATATATGCTATGTACCATGACGACCAAGAATACTCAAAAAATAAATTTCTATTCCATGTGGTTCGGCCGCCTTCTTGAATTTTGTGAATAACTCACCGAATATTCAAACGAATATGAATGTCCGACCGTGAGAGGTATGGAGTTCTAATTTATTACGTTGTATTTCCAAAGAGCTCTTATATGAGTAATTTTCTTCGACTTTCAGATACAAATACATATAGAACCGTTTTTGCTTCATCAACCACGACTATTGATATTTCTGACCACTTGTTCGGACAAAAAAAACCATACTGTGAGGAGCGCCATCTCCGGGCGACCAATGCCCAATCTAAACTTTCTCCATTAAAACTTTCGTTTGGACTCCAGTGACCGATTTGTACATCTATTTCAACGTACTAACATTTTCGGTCCGACGAAAGAACCATCAAGGGGGAAAAAAGAGTTCAGAAACGAGTGACTCATGTGCCGGAAGTCAATAAAAAGCTATATTTTAGAAAGAAAATCCGATTCTAATTTTTATAAATTTAGCTAAACTCGAGTAAATATGCATTGGCTGGTCAGTCGGCTATCATCTAATTATTTGTCCCCCCTCCCCCTCAACCCCCTTCCCTGTCTTATGCAAACCCCCAACACATACCCACATCCACACAGACTGGGGACTTCTGACTGTACACCTACAACTGGGGACTCTATGAAATAAGCTTTTTATCAGTTATTTTTTGTTATAATCATCTTACAATGGATATAAGAATGAGTGTCAGTTGTTCGAAAAATCCCCAATCATGACATGTTAATTTTTAATAAAATTGAATACCGGACACACTTCAAAACATACTCACAACTGAGAACTGAGGACTTGGGTTCAGGTCCCCAGTTGTCAATAAGGTCCTCACGTGTAAGGTATGCCCCCACTTGGAAGGAAAGACCCCCCCACCACACACACACAGTTATCTTCAAACGAATATTGAACATTTCTAAATGGATACGACGTCGTTGACCTTGAAATAATTATAATTCAAGCCAACATGTACCATATATCTACACTCTTATTTTGAAGAGTAATTATGGGCATCTACTGAGGCAAGTTCGCAGCGCAAAAGTAGAAATTTACCTGGTGTACGAAGATTTTATTCGAGCGGGGGCCCATTCTTGAAATGGATAAACATTTCCAAGACCATTTCTGTAACCATCCGATCAAATTTGGCGAAAGACTAACATAGTCAATCAGAGACGTGGACGAATGGTTAACGAATTCGACAGTTTTCTGTTAAGAAAATGATCTGACAAATGAAAACAATTTGTAGAAATTGATTACTCACCATGCAGGATTATGATAGACACGAAGACGATCTCACCATAATCCGGCAGAGATAAACCGAACCAGCGATCGATGTCTATCTACCGTCGTGGCAATCATACAGATCCACAGTAAACGTAAATTTCCTAAACTTCCACTAATTAACAGAGTGTTGTAAACAATGGCATCAGCTCGTACACAAATCCAGATATTTAACTGACTCATTCAGATTCCAAATACAAAGCGGGAGTAAACGTAGCCATGGCAACTAATAGCATCCTTATTATCGCTTTTATCGTACATCTATGTATATACTATTATACCAGCTTGAGTTTGTGCTTGGCAGGACTATATGAATTTAAGTTTCTGATTATTTAATGGATGTTGGCGGCGCTAGATCTGGGAGGTACCGAAAGAAGCAAACAAGGTATGTGTCGATGGTCTGTTTACACAGGTGTAACTGATCTGGATTACCGTTCATGCAATCACAGTGATAACACTATTACTAATTAATCTGACGTTCACAGAGACACATCTCACGAATTTGATGCAACACACGCATAAACCAAGTAAATACCACTCTTCCACTCTTGACTGGGTTAACTTGATCACATCATTGAAGGCCGCTCTACATGTTGTCTCACGAGTAAATGAAGTTAACATAGTCAAATCATCGTGGGCCGCTCTACATGTAAACTCACGAGTAAATGATGTTAATTTGTCGATACCATTGTATGCAAACCTTATCTCAAAGGTGAATGAAGTTAACATAGTCACATCATCTCTATGTAAACTCACGGTGAGTGATGTTAACTCGCTCACACCACCGATGGCCGCTGTACAAGTAAACTCACGAGTGAGTGGTGTTAACTTGTCGACATCATCGGAGACGACTTTTGTATAACGAGTGAGTGGTAGTAACCTGTACAAATCCATGGAGAAGTCCCTCGTCTTACGAAGAGTGAGCTTGGTCAACTTGCTCACTTAACTGAATACCACGTACGACTGACTGCGTAGTGTTAACGTGTTCACATCACTGACGACCATCTATGTCTCTTATCTGAGTGAGCAATGATAACTTGTCCACAGTATTGATGACCGCCCTTGTCTCTTATCTTTTTTTTTGTATACTTGATTGATATTCTTGCATATACACATAGAAAAACAAAGGAATACAATAGATAATACAATCAATGTGAGAAGTATAGGCTTTTCCATTTTCTTATATGATAATGAATTCCGAGGATAAAACAGATCCTTATTGTGGTACTCATAATAAATGGCAGTGATCGAGAGTATTGTTAAAACTTCAGTATTTCTCAAAAGAAGGTGGAGAGAGGACCAATATTGGTCAAATAGTCTTTGCTCTCCATCTTTGTATCTAATGAGTGTAT
>JAVTVY010025445.1:0-27141 GCA_036873755.1 Hanleya hanleyi
AGAATAACTCCCTCGGACGTGACGGTAGTGAACACGATTTTCGTTTGAAAGTGAAACGACTGAAAGTGATTGTTATGTACTGTAAAAATGCTGAAATTTCATATCATGCGAAATGGTGATGGTCAATTGCTCTAAACTGGATTTATTCAAGTTTGAAAATAGTCGAATGTGCTCTTTCGACATTTTAGGGACATTTTCTGAAGGGATTCCCCTTCATATATAAAATATGACACCTCAAACCAAAACAATTTGTGTGTATTTATTACCACAATGCTTAGTGTTACAATCGGTTGAAATATCATTCTGGTTTGAGGTGTCATATTTCATCAAAATTAAAAATTGTGCAAATGCTTCGCTTGTATTCTACCAGCAACGTTATGTGAGCAAGTAAAAAATGCATTTGAAGTAGACGTCGTCGTAGTGCAGTTGTTAGGTGGCTCGCTTTCGAAAGTTGTGTGGTGACCAGATTGTTCGAGTCACATTTTGGATCAGAAAAAAATTTCTTCCTATTTTGTTCTTCTTTTTTTTCTAATATTTAACATTTGGATTTATTTATGTTATGTGAAACAATCTTCAGTGATATTCAGTTAATAAAATATAGATATAACTGTATACACATGACATGTCCAAGTCACCGTGACTGAATTGGTTTATTTTCATGGGTCAGCAATACTTCCCATGTAGAAGAAACGAGGAAATCTTCGAGTGTATTTTCCCGAACTGTTCTCGTTATATTTAAGAATCATTATAGTTCTCACTATGAACAGTAATGTACCATTCGACAAGTCGAAGTGTGAGTGTTGTCATAAGAATACGCATTCAGGCCAGACCAGAAAAATATCTGGTTCAAAGTTAGTGGGTAAAACGAAGGAGTGAAATCTGCGAATGCTGAGACCATCGAAGCGCCTACAGCCGTAGCCGATGATGTCCAGCCCGAGGCGGAGTCAAGATCCCGTTGTGTCATACTATACCATTTCATCGTTTGTCTCGGACACGGGCGTACTGTGTGTTGTGTCGGCATAGAGGTCCAGGCATGAAACTAGTTCCACCAGGCCTGAAGCAGACACACACCCTGCATTTCGGATGCGGCTGTGTTACCGGAATCCTCCGATGAAACTGGATCGGATACCGTCTGAGCGCATGTGTTACCTTTCACAACAACGAACTTGTAAGTTCTTATTGAACTGAAACTGAGGCTCTTCATTATTTATTTTTGTAACAATTGAAGCAACATGGCAACACTTTGTGCGTTTTTTTGGTGTGAAATATTTTGCCAACATTTATTTTGTTGCTCGGTAAAAAACGAAATAGAGATATATATAATATATCGTTTTACGTGTTAAATCTCTCATATCTGTGATGAAATCTGCTCTGTCAGTACCGGTACATGCATGTATCGAGGTGTCTTCGGTCTCTTATTACGTGATTCATACTTAGCAGCCAGGCGTGTATAGAATACGTATTAGGGACAGATATTCTACGGCAAGTTCGATTTGCAACATTACAATGACGTCGCTCGTTAGAAGAAGTTACTTTTGAAACCGCATATAATTTCACATATTCGCAGATTATTTAACTAAAAGATGGTTGCGAATTAATATATGATACATTGAGTAATAACTAATCCTTGTTATTGTTCGAAAATGGAATTTCGACCGAAACGAATAATTCTGTACGACTGGCCTCAAAAAACGTTACTGTCGAGGAAACCTGTTCATTCAAAAACAGAAGGTACCAAAATAGCACAGAGTCGGCTGTGCATTTGACGTCATAAATGGCAGCTGACCCGGCCTGGACAATAGATATACACACGCCAGTGTCCGAGGGAGTTATTCTCGGGTAACCATCACACATTCTTTGGACCGTGGCATGGGATTCATTTTTCACGCATGCTCGATTAAGACGTGCTGCATTCAGATTTTGTTATCGTTTAGGCCGTTCCAAAAACTTTCTTTCGGTCGCGGTTCGCCGACCAATAATGCCCACGTCCAGGAAAGACCGATCTCACTGCAGAGAACGGTCCATATGGACCAGTCGTTTTTTGACGCGGGGTCGGTCCACGCGATACTGCTAATAAAATGTCCGTGTCTGCCACGAACACTACATTGCAGAACCACAAACCATGCAGTTGTTCAAGTGACACATTAGATGAAATGAACATCGGTAACGCCGGTTCCAACGCAGGCTCTATAGCCGTACATCTGGGTTCATAATAAAAAAACCCTGTTATTCAGTGTCACCTGGATCCGTGAAAGTCTAATATAACATCGAAATCTGAATAATCATTAACTACGTTTAGTCAAACGACTTTCAGCGAAGCACCAATGCTGCTCAATACGGTACCTGTGTTTCATCTTCAATCCTTCTTTCCGACATTGCACCAACTCTTGTATGAAAAGAGAAGCGGCCATTGATGTGATAAAGACATGATATGTTCTAAACCGGTTCATAAAATTCTAATCACTGGTCATTCCGCGCGCATACGTATTGAGGGAGTTTGTGATTCGCAAAGATGTTCTGGACGTTAACTGTTAATCAAAATATTCAAATATTTAATACGGCGCCCTTCAGGCATCTTGGAAACCAAAGCATCCATGGTATCTCATCTCCTCATTACTACAACGAGTCGTTACCGCCAACGGTAATTTGTAATTTCAACAGCGAGTTTTTCAAAATCGAAATTCCGCACGCAATTACATCTCATTTACCAGATTATATCAAAATGGTTGAAAACAAAGATAACCGGGAGGTTGTTTACTTATTAATCTATTAGATTCCAATGTGAACGGGGCAAGTAATCCGAACACTGACTTGCAAATAATCATATATACAGGGAGTCTATAGAACAATTCACTATTGTGTTCAAAATTTTTAACAAGTCTACACAGTTCAACTGATAAATGATGCCAACGTTCTCTTTAAGATGTAACTCGAACTACAGACAATCATAGTATACATAATCACAAGCTAGTTTCCTGCAAGAGAGACGCGGTCAACACTTTTCAATGTTGCCGGCAAGACATAATGATGTTCCTAAAATATCAAATCCGTATCGCTGATCAGTATTCTTAACCCATATGATATTCGCAGCAAAGTCGTCATCTAGAGAATGATGTACCTCAGTCACGCTATGATTGTGAATGTTCATATGAACACCATAAGGATCTTGAAGTACATGGGTTCATACGGTCCCTAGATCCGGGTTAGTCGGAATTAAACACAAGGTACCCAAGAGATTTCAATCAATCTTCAGTTTGTAGTGACGTATCTCGTATTTCCGCGATGTGGGACTCCATACCCATGGCAACATTTTTGAATATGAGCAGACAATATCTGTCTGGCTTAAGTTAGGACACCCTTTGAAGTTCCTAAAGTGATCGCAAACCCTCAAGTAAAGTTTCCATCAAAACAAAGACCCTTGCAAACAGTGTGGGAAAATATTTATTGTAATTTTTTACGATTTTATTACACAGAGTAAACTGCAAATAAAGCATGGTATTCTATGGTGGTCTGTTGCAATCATATCTAGGCCCAGTGGCGTCACACTGCCTTAAATGCGCTGCCATTTTGGTGAAACATGCACATTGGAACAGTGAATCTGTGTTGAAACTCGAAGTATACACACATTAAGCTTGAAGCAAGCATTGGAAAGTGCATACACAGTTTGAAATATATGTATTAAGGCAGTGTGACGTCACTGGACCTAGATATGATTGCAACAGAGCACCATAGAATACCATGCTTTATTTGCAGTTTATTCTATGTAACAAAATCGTAAAATATTACAATAAATATTTTCCCACACTGTTCCTACAAAGTGGGCTCTCATTTGCAAATTGTCCGGTAATGAGTGAGTGAGTGAGTGAGTGAGTCCATCCGAATCCTTTCGTCGGCAAAATAAGGAGAACCGTTCACAATAGAACCTTGATTTTTGGCAAGGTGCATTAGGGAATTGTTACCAGCAAGTTCTGAGCTGACTTACTTTTGATGAAAATTTGACCTACTTAGGTGACCTATAGCATTACGCTTGGGCCCCCAAGTCATCTTCCTCACCCTACTTCGTGCTACTCATGTTTGCAATGGTGTTTCATTTAATGGAGGGCCCTCGGTGGCCGAGTGGTCTAAGGCGCTTCGCTGGTGACCGCTAGCCTCACACCGCTGAACCGGCACGGGTTCGAGCCCAGCTGGTCCATGTGTGAAAGTTTGTCAGTTACTTGCCGAAGGGCGGTGGATCTCTCCGGGTTCTCCGGCTTCCTCCACCAACCAAACTGACTGTCACCATATGAGTGAAACAAACTTGAGTGTGACATTAAGCCAAATTCCCTCCCTCCCTCCCTCATTTAATGGAATCACTTTAACAATTGTATGCTGAAAGTACTTCAGAGTCTTGCCAAGTCCCCTATATCCTCTTTGAACATAAAATGATTCAAATTTAAACATTGTTTTATATGAAATGAGACTGTATTGAGGCTAAAAAAAATTTCAGCCATACTTATTTCATGAGTTTGTGAATCACACTATTTGTTTTAAATAATCCAAAAATTAGACAAATCGTATCTTTTCCGAGGATATCGGCTGTGGAAAGTCGTATTAAGAATAGCTATCCCGCTAGAGGGTCAAAATTGGTCATTTTTTTATTTCTTCATTCAAATATTCACTATTCCGTCTAACATTTGGTGAAAAAATGAAATCAAAATTCAATATTAGGATTAAAAATTTCGTTTCTGAGGCACTGGGAATAATTAAACAGATTGTCTTACACGTGGTCCGATATCCAGCTGGGAAGAGATTAACCTTTCACACCACTGTCTACTGTAATTCGTTAATAGTTGCCTGAGTGTGTATTGCATTGTTAATTGACTCGCAGGAACACCCTAATAGTCTGTCGTAAGAATAGAACAGCAGTTTGCATGGGCTTGGATACTGTTAAATTTTCCTTTCCAAAACTCATTTCCGCAGTATTTTGGTACGCTAATTATCTAGAAGTCGTACTCATGTACATTAATCTACCCCCATCTGATCAAAGCCATGCAAACATTCGTATTTTTGTTTTTAATTATAATATATACATCTCAGCTGAACAAGTTGTAGCAAGTTTTTTAATATTACATTGGTTTTTTAAACCGCCTTGATGAATAAACTTAGTGTAATAGTTATCCAAAATAAACAGGAATGCGAGTAGGTCCCATGAGACAGATTAAAAATGTATTTGACAATAGAATACAAGCAAACAACTAGGATTAATTGATCAGATGTATAGCTGGACACATTTTGTCCGATTTCTAGCCTTTCATTTTTTTTGGAAATTCAAAGATTTAAATGTTTATTTCTCGAAAAGTATCCATGCTACGCTTTTGACATTTAGCATGCTTGTTACTTATAAGGTGATCTAGTAAACACTATATAACTTTTTTTATGTTCGGTTTAGTTTTTTAATTATTCAACTTTTAAGACAAATGACCGTAAAATAGTACGTTTTTTCCCAATTTATTTTAGTAAAACAGCTGTAAAAACAAAACCAGGTTTACTAGTCCGAGTTGTCCTATCAAGTTATACCGGTACTATCAAAATTGAAACAAGATCAGCAGTTTTCATGAAATTTCAAATCATATAGTTGGAATCCCTGCGATGTACGCTTTCATCAAATATACAGTTTATTATGGTTATCTTGTATATTTATTGATGCAGAAGGCAAACTGTAACGGGGGTGCAAAAACTGTCTCTAACGGGATAGCTATCATTAACATCTGGCCTGGACGATCATTATCTTTGGATCAAGCTCTATTAGAAAACGTAAAAATCCAATATGGCCGCCATGATGACGTCACAGTGACTTCGTTTTAAGAAAGGCGTTTTTGTGACGACAAAACGGCATAATAAATTAGTAAATAATAATCTGATGTGAAATAAAATAGCTTTTGTCCTCACAGAAAACTAACGAAGGATCACTTTTCTGATACCTCACATGGCCTCCATTTTGCATTTACCCATGATCCGCTGCTTGGGAAGTTATGCAAATAGGTTCAAAATGACCCCAATATGATAATGTAACGGAGTGTCAGCTCTCAAGTTGTTGTCGTTCCCGAGATAACAACAAAAAACAGACAATAAAACAGGGTAAAAGCGAATAAAAGATTGATATCTAGCAAAACAAAACCATTTATCCGTTTTACCAGTCGCCCCCAACATGAAATAGTTTCAAACAAAATTTAGGCCTGACAGATTTATCGGTAGGAAGGCACAGAACGTTAGCTGGGTAATAGATGATGCTTGCGGTACCCCCGAAACTTTTTCCGTAGTCACTGCCATAGCTACACGGCAACTTTGTAAATACGTTGGAGATGAAGCTCAAGAATGCTTCCCGTTTCCAGCCCACCCCAGCCTCCTCCCGAATTATCCGTTTCACAACTGTTATTTGGAAAAAAGTATGGGGTCCCCATTTTTATTTCAAATTCCCAATAATATGGTAATTTCAAGAAACTTTGGCTTTGGAAAGTTGAGATGGCTTTGAAGCTGAAAATACTGCTATTTTCCTATTAATTCAGCGTTATAGCCATTCGCTGGCCACTTCCCCGCATCACATAATATTTTGTAAATAACCATGGTGATCCCCACTCTTTTCCATGAACATGTTTAATTATTCACTGATGAACCATTATTGAATTTTAAAGCAAATTTTGACTTTGAAAGTTCGAAAGTGATCTACAGGCTTAACTCAACTGAAACAGAGAAATCTACATTCAGAACCAGTTTACCATTTGGTATAATGTGGAGAACAAAACAAGGACGATAACAAGGACGGTAATGGCTCAAATGATCTCCAATGCAGTATAAGGGATATGTTCAATTCTGGGTTACAAAACCGGATTGTCTGTGACTCGTAACTTATTCGTAATCTCGCTTTGGGATCGTGTGGACATCATGGAATACAAGATCATGATTCATAACCAAAATGACTTGAATCTTTATTTGGAAAAAACCCACAGAAAACAGAATATTCTTGCAAGCAACTATAAATTTATTTCGTATGTAATTGGATTGTTTTGTGAATTAGGTACATGTATTTCGATTATGGACCTCAAAATTCTCCATGGATGACAGCTAATTCTCCATGGGCAACAGCTAATTCTCCATGGACGACGGTTAATTCTCCATGGACGACCGCTGATTCTCCATGAACGACAGATAATTCTCCATGGACGACAGCTAATTCTCCATGGATGACAGCTAATTCTCTATGGACGATGGCTAATTATCCATGGGCGACAGCCAATTCTTCATGGATGACAGCTAATTCTCCATGGACGACACCTAAATCCATGGACGACAGCTAAAACTCCATGGACGACGATTAATTCTCCATGGACGACGGCTGATTCTCCATCAACGGCAGATAATTCTCCATGGACGACAGCTAATTCTCCATGGATGACAGCTAAGTCTCCATGAACAGTAGCTAATTCTCCATGGATGACAGCTGGATGCCGGATCTAACGCCTGTGTTTAGCCAACGCAACATATAAATGTGTTTGGAAAAGATGATGGCATACTGACAAAAAGTAATATGATCCCCTGGTCAGTAAGGTATGTAGAAGAACCAAATATGATTCCTGGGATGATTTGTATCTCAGATACGATTTTTTGCAGCTGTCCCTGTGGACATACTCAATGGCATGACCACACGGTCCCTAGTTCGGCTTGAGTGAAGTATATTTTTTTAACACAAACTAGTTTATTACTTGAGAAAAGCTGCTGACAATTTCCAATAACGCCGGCAAAAACATCATGATATTTCTATTAATTTGTGTCATGGCCATTCGTTTTTTTTAACCAAGAAAGAATACTTGTGTTCAGCAACGGCTAAGCGGCCACTACACGATTAACATGTTAGAGAAGCTTAAGGGTTTTTCGAAAATCGTTCGTTTATTTTAGTCAAGCATTTTTTCTCGATATAAAAGCTGAGAGCGAATCGGGAATTATTTTTTATCTTTTCATTTTTGTCATTCCAGAGATGAATCTAGAAATAAAACCGATATCTCGATTCAGTCGAGAGACATTTAACAATGTGCCCAAATGCAGAAAAAAACGAATAAAGGCGGTCACTTGATCGAATCGCCTAGCTATATCCTGATACCCTGAGTTGCTGGAACATGGCCGGCATATACAGGTAGTAGGCCAGAATACAACGTTACTCTTCGTGAAGCCTCGTTATGCGTTTCTGTTTTTGTTGTGTAAAGTGTTTAAGTGATAGTGAAGCCAACAATGCAGATTACATTGCGACAACGAATTGAGTTTAAATTGCGACAATGGCTTAAAGAGAACAAATGTTGGCGAAATTATTGCCCCAAGATCAAGATGGTCGGTGTGGTTGCGTCATCTGCCTTAACCATGTGATTCAACGTATGGGAGTTGTTGTCTTAATAGCATCAGTGACAAATGTTGACCACTTTTCCTTTGCAAACAAACTAGCTTGTTTTTAGCAAAATTTTAATTATTGGATTTTGGAGTCACACGAAAAAGGTATTTTTTAGTGTTGATGCGTACATGCAGATCAGGGTGTACATAGGACAGAGTATTGTCGTCTGCGTAGTTATAAAGTTTACATTCTTTGATAAAATAAAATATATCATTTTAAAAGATACTGAACAATGGTGTCAATTATGGGACCTCTTTTTAATCTCGGACCAGGAACTGAAAAAACACATAGTTTGACTAGTTGCTTGCGACTTGTAAGGTAACTTCCTATTAATTCAACTTCGTCGTTGGACAGTCCGCACTCTTTAACTTTGTCCAGTAACAGACTGTGAGGGAGACAATCAAAAGCCTTAGACAGATCCATAAGTATGGCAGCTGTATATTTATTTTCGTCTAAGGCTTTTTTCCAGTCTTCAACAAGACGAAGTAAGGTAGTCTGACAGCCAAATCCTTTTCAGAAAGCGACAAGGAAGGTATGAGTAATACTGTCAAAATGGTTAGATAATACTCTGTAAAACCTATGCGGGAAAACGTGTTGGGAAACAAAATCTGCCCCAACCTCGCCTCGGCGACTCGGTTAGGATGTATTCTCGGGTGGAAATTTTCATCCCATGACCCCAAGTTATATGGGATTCTCTTATTCTCAAATACGTCAGGGATAGCTGGTATTATGCTAACCGGTCTATAACTCCTTTTATCTAATGGATCGTTCATTTTGTTCATTGGAATGACCCTCGGCTGCTTCAGTCTGTTAGGGAAAGTTTGGTTTGAAAGCTTTTGTTAATTAAATTCGTCATTGTAGGTGCAAGTATATTACATCCTATATTCCATGCTTGTTACCTCTTTAGAGCTAATTTATTTAATGTACTCATTTGTATTGCTGAATTTCATGGGCTGAAAATTAAAAAGTCAGTATGGTTTACATTTATAGCTTGAGTACTAGGATGGGGATCTTTAGTCACATCAGTGCCTATATCATTACCTACATTTCCAAAGTGGGTGAATAGGGATTTGCAGACCTTTGTCTGCTCAGGAATAACTGTCCCGCATTCAAGTAGTAGCCTAATATTGTATTACCGTGACACTTATTCTTATTTGATAGGAACGGATTTGTGGTTGGATTTTGGTCCCTCTGAGTTCTGTAATTTTCCCGTTTTGTTTTGACTTGAAATTGTTGTACTTGTTACACAACATTCTTTTCTTGCAAATAGCCTTGCGCAAATTACTGTATGTGGTTTGTTTCTCGGGGAACCTGGTTTTGACTGGAGCATGAATTTCAATGACTTCACGTCACTAAGTATATCGAATGACCGAGTAAAACAGTTGGTTTCGCGTAATTCTGAACATATAACCCAGAAATGAAAAACATCGAATCGAATTCCACCGTTAAAAGTTTCAATGTTACGTTGCTAACTCAGATGATATGAATGTTTGTTAAAATACAATTGTCCAATATCAGTTTGAAGTGATGAGGGCATCATGAAGTGAATCAGTGAAATGTAGCCTTTTTTAGTTTTATATTACTCGAGCAAATGAAAATAAAATGACGTTAAGATGGCTATAGTGTAACAGTAATTGTGTTCGTGTATAGACGTGAGATGAGACATACAGTGCTCAGTAGTGGTCTGCATCAGTAAACGCAATAACTGACATACCGTGGTTTATTAAAGAAATAGGAGCACGTACTTCAGGTATTATGTACGCGATGAAGTCTGATTTCCTGATTTTTAGATATGCTTCCTGAATAGCCATCAAGCACTAAGTGGCCATTAATCCGAAGCTTCTTTCCCATACTTAACAATGAACACCCATTTGCTGATTGAACTAACCCTCAAAGTAAATCCATTTCTTCGGCTCATCAAGAGCATGCTGGGGTAGAAGAATGACAATAAAGACAATAGAGAAACAGTACAGCATCCTCTCCAGAGTTCGTTGCTTTCTATGGTTGGAGTCGCTCTTTCGACCATACCAATGGCTATTTTAACGTCCGATGTTTCCGAGTAGAAGTCGATTGAGACGAGACGATGTCGTTCTACGTGAGTAGTCGCATAGCATATCATCCCATTAACACAAAGCAGTGATATCGTTTGAAGCTGAGAGTACAAACTTCGAATTATGTGGTTTTCTATTATCCAGTCCGCGAATAATTCCTTAGTTGGCCTTGAAGGTTCTTTACTGGGGTTCATTACCTTCCGTTAACCCGAAGTCCCCAATAAAAAATCCGACTTTTATAGACAAATGAACATTTATATCAACTGAGACTGAATAATGAATTTAGTACATGTATATCCCTCAAAGCAGCAGTTCAGCTATCATACATATGCTTCAGCCTATGCAGTATAGTGGTCAATAATGGCCAAAATGTACACATTTCCAGTAGGAGAGCGAGTTATCGGGCTTATCAAATCCATGCCTACTATTTGTCCAAGGCTTGAATAAAAAGTCCTTTCCAGAGAAGAGGTTAGGGATCGTATCCATCCAACGGTCGTTTGCTAGACGTTTTAAACGATGAAAAAAAACGTCGATGCAAACGATGGGTGTATGAGTTGATCGTTTTTTAAAAAACGTCTGTCAGATAAAGACGATCGCCGGAAATCTCCGGCAACCTACGGACAGGGTGCCGGTCGTCTTTTCACACCTCGAACAAAGGTGCAGACGTTTTCTAGCAAACGATTGAAAGTCTCCTGGCAAACGATCAGCTCGAAAGTAGTCCCGTTTTACAGACGCAAAAACAACAACATCGGCGGTGTCGATTGCGGCCGTGAAAACGGATTATGAGAATGGAACACAAATTGATATTGTTTTATCTTCCAGAATTGCAACACGTGTGCTGCTTGACGATATATTAAAATCAGTTACGGTGTAATTCGTAAATAAACAAAATATTATGAAACCTTGATATCGTTTTATGAACGTGCGATTCGAATATTACGTATTTTGCAGAATACGGGCTTGCGCAATTTTGGAATGCGATTTTTAAAAAAGTCAGTCCTAGCTTACCGTGGAGATGATCGTAGTTTTACTTAAACAATTATTATCACGTTTGATTACAGATAAATGTTGAGTGAAACATTGGAGTATAATGCATATATGCTTTCTCTTTCAGGACGCTGCGTAAAGACGATTACAGGGTTCGCAAGCCTTTTCTTGCATTGAATTTAATGACTTTTCAAGGACCTACAGCGATTATTCAAGTATACCCAATTCAAGCCAATTATAGGAAAAACGGACGTGTTCGAATTATCTTTTTTTTGATGGTAACTTTTGACGCGAGAGGCTATGGCGGACTTCTTCGTCTTTGATGGTTTTCATTGAATAATCCATTGCCTCTTGCATTTCCCATCATTATTTTCTCTCTTTGAAGAGCAAATGCATTCTTCCTGCTCTTTAACCATTGAATTAGATTCAAGTAATTGGCCGCAATGATCGGCTGACGTCTTAAAACGTCTCAACAGCAAACGATGGACGGATACAGTCCCTTACGTGTACTTCAATGGTCATAATTTACTTATTAATCATCCAATCTTTCTAAACATTATCATATACAGTTCGGCATTTTGCGTAGTATTTATTATTATCAAAGGTGGTTTTCGTATCCCAGTTGTATGATGTCACTTGGAGGTAATATTCACATGTCAATTGAACGAAAAACTTAGCCCTCTCAAAACCAGTGTATATTTAATTGAAGATTCCTAACTACCTCACATATAGTCTAATCTGTCTAAACTTCATTTCTGACTACTCAGCACTATTGACAGAGTCACGTCGACGTCGTGTCAGCAGTTGTTTTTTTTTTAATTCAAACCGATGACAACAGATGGGGACCATCTCCAATTTACGGATAGAATAAAATGCTCCCCCTCCCATAAAGACGGTGTTGATATAAATACATTCTTATTATTCAGTGTGTCTAAACATTAATCAATGTTTAGACATGGTCAGTGTGCGTAACAATGAGATTTGTTCTTGTATTTTAATCGTATGGTGTCTCATGTGTCTGTATTGATCGTGTAGTATGGTATTATGAAAGTTTGCATGGTGCCAGGGATTATTTAGTCCAGTTTCACAATTCAAGTGTTCCAAACCAGCGGAATAGCAGGTAGATTGAGCGGACATGGCTGTTGAAGGCCGAGCTGGCGAGACTTCGTGCAAAAAGTCCGAAACAACATCCCAAAATGCCGAACTAAACGACGATGTTTACTTTAATTATTCCCCTAGGTGAGAACCCTCTGTCACTCCTTTACCAACGGGACCACAGGTTCGTGTTGAATGTGAAGTTTTGGTGGAACGAGTATCTTGTTCTAATAACACGGACTAAAATGCTTCCACTTTAGGCATGTGTCAAAACAGACAAAAAAGTCGGACAGGTTTATGGGAATGCCAAGAAAGTGAAAGTGAAACTTTCAGAACCCGAAACAAGGAAAACGCCTTGCATCCATCCAAATAATCGTGGATGACAACAAGAGCAACTGTCAAAATTACTAACTGATCAGATCACAAATAAATATACGATTTAAATCTAGTGTCGAGCGTCAGACCAAACTTACAAAAAGCTCCAATTTTTTCTCTTAATTGTTTGTGACGTTGATTGAAATCATCACATGTTAACATAATACAGCATGTCCCCAGGCGAGATAGGCATGAGCCCCGTGTCACTCTTTTGTATTGTACTATCGAGTGAATTAGTTTAGTAGTACTAGATGATGGGTCTCCTGCAATGAACATGAACTCCGTATAGTGATCTACATTAGTGTAGTAGCTAACGTATTACCGTCGCTCTCATATTACTCGTTTTCCCCCGTTCTTGCACATTTCACTCACGAAAGGACAACATGGCATGAGATGACGTCCAGGTAATGCCGTGGATATATTGGAAGAAACTCCGAGACGTTCTATGCCTTATCGAGTTCCGATTCTTTCTAACATGCCATGACTGTTTGCAGAAAACACGTTTCCGGCCCTCAACTAACGGAATTAACTCACGATGACGATCACTAGTGCATGTAATACCGTACACGGGCTGAAATTAAAAACAAACGTATACGACAGCTTTCGTTGATCTTAGGGATTTATACATCTTTATTATTGGATCATTTCATGTTTCATGGATTGTTCTTCTGTTATAAAACACATGCATTGGTTTTCCCTCCAGGACTAACGGCTCTCTTCCGTATTGGATACAGCTGTTCATCGAGTTGCTTTATTCTCAATGCAATATTGTCCCCTACATTTTAATTTAAAAGATTTGTGCTGCGTTTGTTAGCCAGAAGTGACAATGTTTGGAAACGTTCTGGTTGAGCTTTAACACTCGGATATTCATAACAAGACTTTCCCATCGCCAAATGTGGTACGCCGGAAAAGCCCATTGACTCAAGTGGATTTACATATTGTATACCACAAAACCACAACAATGAAGTCAAATTAGGGGTACTGAACCCTCCTGCACACACTTTTACAAATCCACTAGATCTTGTTTTTATACAGCTAAAAGTATGCCTCATAGCTAGGGCAATGTATATATTTCACGAAAGCACATTTCTTATGGATTCCAAATATATAAATTTGTTCACTGTAAACGTGAAGGTTGTGAAGATATTCGGATTTTAAACAAATTTAACTTGAAATTTAATTTAAATATTTTTAAATGCTATTTTTAAAAAAAAAATTCAACTTATCATAACTTACTTCATCATTTCCTGTAGAAAACAACTCAAACAGGAATTCCGTGTCTCAGTTTTATCAATTTTGGTCTAGTTCTCATTCTATTGACAGCTAATTGAATATTTCTTTACAAAATTGAGCATCTCACAGTTCTGAACTTTGGATTTCAATTAAATTCCAAAATAAGAACTATACCAAAATTAATAAAACTGCTACACGGATTTTTGATGGAGTTGTCTCCTACAGGAAATGATGATGTAAGTGACTATAAGTTGATTAGTATTTTGAAAATAGCTTTTCAAAAAAGAAGGTTCATTTTTTAAAATTATTTGTTTAAAACTCGAATATCTTCACAAACTACAAATTTACAATGGACATATTTATTTATTTGAAATCCGTAGGAAATGCGCTTTCAAAAAATATATACATTACCATAGCTATAAGACATAGTTTAACCAACATGAAGACAAATTGTAGAGGGTGTGTAAAAGTTTCTGCACGAGGACTCAGTATCCTTAATTAATTTGGGTCAAATTAATTCAAGAACACATTAATTCAAGAACACATTAATTCAAGAACACATTATCAGTGGGAATGTTATTTTATAAACTAAAAACAGCTCATTTCTACTATTGATAATCCAACTTTTATATGATGTAGTTCCAGTGAAGTAAAACAGCATGAAAGCAATATGGAGTCCATTTTCGGAAAGGGATCATATTCCGTTCAACATCCTCCAGAAGATGCGAATTATTTGATGGTATCATTGCTCCTTCTCTATCCTTTATCCGTCGTATAATGAGTTTGACCTCATTTCCACATCGATATGTCCCTTATATAGCACGACATACAGTAGTCAGAGAAATTAAGTTAACCGATCTCTGTTATTTTTTTTTTGGGTGGGTGGGGGAGGCGGGGGTATCCTTGTTGTATTTACAGCTTGCAAGGTAAAAAAATTCTTGGAGAGATAAACGACAAAACATCCTAACGACACAGAAGACCTAAAGTAATCTTCCACGGTTTACTATTTCGAGAGTCGACATGAAAACGGTAGAACAAATATATATTATATGTGTACTATTCATCGCTTGTATCTAATTATAAATGTTCCTGCAAGAGAAGTTGTGTATTTGGGGGAATATTAAAAACCTTTTAGTTTATGTGATCCAAATGTTAGATCATCGCTGAGGACAAGCTGATAACTTTGTTAGATCATCGCTGAGGATACTCCGTTGATTATGCTCCGTCTGGTCGTTGGTGAGAAGTTTGGTTGAAATCCAGCATACCGCGTATTTGTTTTCTAATAGCTGGTATCCTGAGAGACAGAATTAATGGATCAATGATGGGGTTTATCATATAAATCGAGATAAGTATTTTCCCAATTGAGTAAATTGATTGGGACTGCTGGAGATTGTCCAGGCTGGCAATTTCCAGGTAAATCGGACCTGGAAGAAAAAATGCCAAAGATGTACAGTGTACCATAAAGTACGTAATGGTCAAGGACACGGAAGTCTTCTGGTTGGTGGACCGTGCTTCTGCCACAGCTAAATTACTTCTTCTTATACGCTTCACTAATATGAACAATATAATGTAGATAGAAAATGTGACCAGTCCGAGGCCGACAACGACATAAGAACGGACAACAACAGTCCATGCTTTATGCCCACCTATTAGCATGTAGCAAATTCCTGAGCCTTTCAGTTGTAGTGGTTGTATGAAAGGAATGACGAATACGGGCACAATTAAGGACAATGGAATAATCCAGGTAATTACAATGATACACACTAACAGCCATCTGGGATAACCAAGTGTATAGTACTTCAGTGGAGCGAGGATGGCGTAAAGTCTGTCACAAGCCAACACAAGAGAGGCCAAACACTGGAAGTAGTAACTTAGAGGCATACTAATTCTGTAGGACAATTCCACACAGGTATGAATGTAATCGGCAGTTATCCCAAAGGCGTAAATGATATATGTTATAATTTCTAGAGAGGAAAACAGCAAGTACATAATATCGGCAAACAGCAGATTCCCAATGAACGCTTTTGATTTTAAATTTGTTGAAGGTACGGATATCAGTGACTTCAGCACATAGAAGTTGAACAACACCCCCATGCAGGCGAAAGCTAGAGGAATAGACCGCATGAAGGCGACAGTAATAGTAACGTCAAGATTTCTGGAGCGTTCGGGATTAGCTAGTTGGCTTATGTCTCCACTCTTCACCTCATTTCTGGTGCGGTTGATGACATCTGTGATATTTTCGCTGATGTTCATCTTCGTCTGTATATTTCACTCACACGATCAGCAACTAATTGTTATCCTGTGAAAAGTAAGAAATACGTCTTTCAAAAAGTGAAAACAATGATATACATGTATGCAAAACATGTAGTATATAGTATGCCGGGGTGACGGCTAAGAATGTCCGGCGGCTGAAAGTGCCCGTATTCTATCTTCTAACCCAGCTAGGATATATGTCTCCACATCTGAGACTATGGACAGACACTTATCTCTAAAGAAAAGCATAGGAGAAAGGACATCTTCAGCTATCACACCTGTTCCAAACCGATGATAGGATAAAGATAGCAAATTTCTTTATTGTCGATACGGTTAAAACAATAAACATTAACTAATAGCTGTATTACATGGCGTCAATCAAACTTGGGAAAATGTGTAAAACACGATTTACGATTTTAGAAGTACATGTAAGCTGCAGTTTTGATATAACAAATCACGTCGGTCAGGATAGTGAAATTCTTCAAGGTTTGCATTTGACGTATGAGTTTTCGCCTTGGACTCCTTAAATAATTAGATATGAATTAGTGACCAATCTATTTCGATTGAAAACCAGTCTATTAGATTAAAAATTCCAGTTTATAGGACCTATTAAATTGAGTTTTCAGTCTACTTAAGATTCATTCTGTCCTTTTTGCAGTCTGGATATGAGCATGTTACATGTATCTGACGCCTGCTATACAAACTGTTACCTAATATCACTTAAACAACATCAATAGACCAGAGACTGCATAATTTGTTCCCATGGTATGCTGTTTCTTTAAGAGATGCTAAATTTCAATGGAATGTTGAGAACCATATTGTAGCAATTATTCTCGATTTCAAAGGCGCGATTGAATGTTTTCCGTGGTGTAAAAGGGCCCTGACACTACATTTCGTCACTTTTATCTATCCGGGCTAGGAGTAGTTTGAATGTCATGTGTTTTGTACCTCTATTGTGTTAATAGGAACAGGCACAATCGAAGCGTGACTAAGATACATAGGGGCCTACTCTTAACACGACTTGGGAATTCATTTGGATAAAGAATAATGGTCAGTGATTAGGATTTCATGTACAGAGAACCATCATGCCTTGCTGACATCATTGAGAATTGTTGTCCGCTTTTCTCTGTGTGGAACGTAGACACGTGCATTGCAAGGATCTGTTTTTGAAAGCACCTTCATATAGTCGTATCCATAAGAGATAGGGGATTTGGCTTAATGTCACACTCAAGTTTGTTTCACCCATATATATTCATGGAAGAACAGATATACATGTAGGTCGGCCAAAAGGGGTGATTGGAATACTTATATGCTGTTGATGTATTGTTTTGCCAAATTTCACACAGATATTATTAATGAGAAATTCAAGCAACTCTATAAACAAAGAAACTTATTTCATTTCGTTTCGACCAAAACCGTTGCCGTACTGACCGGACAAACTAACAGAGACGGTTTTATAGTAATATAAGGGTTTGGATTGACAAATCCACTTGCATTGATGAGTACCTCAAGTGGGATTCCAAGTTTGTATAACTGTATTGTGCTGCTGCCTATACCGACATAATTGTTTCGCGATAAAAAGTTTATTTTAAATTTATCATAGGACGACATAGCTCTATTTTCTTATTTGTTTCCATATTATCGTCGTTGATGCACGATGAATTGGTTTCTTTGATCTTTGAAATGAAACAAACTCTACTTCCAGTTCTTCTTTTTTATGTTTATTCAACTACGGTATGAATCCGGTGTAGATCCTACTTCATCTCGTCGTTGGCGGAAATTACTGAGTTCAAACAATACGACTTAATTTCTTCAAGGCTATCATCGCAACCACTGAGAGAACCTATAAGTACACCAGTGTACGTCTTTGAAAGTAATATCTTTAGAATAGCAATGGGTCCTTATTGCCCACTTACGGGCGGACGTCGACTAAACCCTTTGATTTTCATTAGTTGGTTAATTATAAAATCCTTTCACATTGCCAAAGCGCCATCTCTTAAGCTATAGTGGGGCGGATAACCCGTTTATGGTGATACAAGTATGGTTTATTTAAGAAAACTTTGAGCTATCATAAAGTCCAGGATGGTCGCCAAATGCGCCAACATTAATCATTTTCAGAACTTCCGCTGGCCCGATTGTTTCTATTTTCTTATTGTCCCTCCTATTTCCCCATATCCACGCTATAGTCTCTATTTATAGGCAAATTTAACCCGATTATTCCCTATTTCGTAACCCTTCCAAGCGTGGTAGGGATCATGTCCCGCCTACCAATCTTTATACCTTATCTCCAAAACGACAGAAACTGGAGAGCTGACCATCCGCAATTTTTGGCCTATTTGCATAACTTCCCGAGTTAATTCAAAATGGCGTCCATGTGGGATATAAAATATATAATTTGTCTTCAAAAGTTGCGCTTTTCTGTTAAAAAAGTGGGCAAAAACTAATTTTTTTTGACAAATAAAATCACATAAATAATTTTTTTTAAATCTGACCGAAATATCGAGAAAAATGTCTTCTGGAAAAATGACGTCACTGTGACGTTTGCAAAGTGACCATTTTCTACCTAGCTGAAGGGGTAAGGAAAATATTTAGGCGGATGCTCTCCCCGCCCGCTAAGGTCCCAAAAAACCAGGCCTTTTAGGGTTAATATTCTTGCAAAAATATTGTCTCAGTACCAAGTTGATGAAACTGACGCAGGACTCAACAGAAGAACAATAGCATAAGCTAAACTTGGTGACACTAGGATTTGTTTAAAGTTGCTAACGGCAACATGGAAACGGCAAGAAATGACTTGAGAAACTGAGGACTATATTTTCCTTTCCTTTCCAAATGGGAGTCCTGTACTTTAAAAACCCATTGCATGCTACATTTAGCATTTTATGACCCATATTAAGCTATGGCTTACCTCAAAAACGCTCAGATAGATGCATTATACACATTACAATCCAATATGTTGGTCCGTTGCTAACAGCTAACTGTGCCTCCAATAACAATTTTAAAATCTTGAGAAGGATTCATTTGACAGATGAAGCCATGTGTCTTTGAAATGAGGCAGATAATTCCACCATGTTTTCGAATCAAATAAATTGTTGCTGACACAAATAAATTTGACTAGAGGTCAACGCTGAAAGAAACTATTTTAAATAATGGCGATCATGGTGACCATCTTGAATTTTAAAAGAGCAGAGTTTGATTCAGCATGTTCAGAAACATAAATTGCCACCTACTTTAAGTCTCCCATGTCAGGGAACATTACGACTCTACCAAACTACAATATCTTCGCATCTACACTCTGTGACTTTGTAGTCTGTCTGTTTGAGGTCAATTTCGAACCTATTCACTTACTCCTCCTATGGGTTAATTAAAAATGGCGGCCATGTTGGATATAAAAAAATGACGTTATCCTATTTTTTTTCTTTAAAATGTTGCTTTCCTCTGGACAAAAGTGTGCAAAAAGTATTTTATTTCACATCAGATAATTATTTCCTAAATTACTATGTATTTTTTTTAGAAAATAGCATAACTGAGAGAAAAGAAACTGAGCGAAAAATGGCATGACGTCTTTAAAGCAGGCCTTCTTGTGAATGTTTTTCTGATAGAATTTAATCCCAAGATACCAAATAGCCCAGCCGTGGTAGGGCTAAAGTGAGTGAGGGTATAAATGTGTGTGTTGGAAATAAAAATTAAAGGAAAAATGGCACCCATCTTGAAAAACGGGAACCATCTTGGCTTTTCAAGTGGCTCAAATAATTTTCGTGAAGTATGACCAGATGAAAACATTTGTATCAACTTTCATGCTTTGGAGGTATTGCCAATTATTCGTCTCACCATAATAAACAACTATTTAAGCAACGATTATTTGATGTAAAACTCATAGCTGAAAAAAGGTGATGTTTTCGCAATGAAATCGACGATTTTGCACAAGTGCACTGCTACAATTTGTCTTTCAACAACCTTAAAGAAATATTGTTCGTCATCATTTTCAAAGGTTGTGATCAGATACTACTTTTTCTCAAAATAAACAATTGCATTGCGATTGCCATGTGGGAGTGGTCTTTTCTCTTTTATGGAAACAATTGTTAATCGAGAAAATATTCACGAATGAAATACGATATTGTTGTTCAGTCATGTTTTAAACGAACATCGAAAACAGTAGTGCGGCTCCGCTCCTACCCCAGCGCCGATTATTTTGAATATTTTGTACGTCATGTTGAAAGAAACAGACTGATTCGCTAAAGCCGAAGTTGCACTTCTCGAATATTTCCCCTTTCCCTAGTTTGAGTCATCATTTACATCTATTATAAGGGAGCATGTCGAAATTTGGATCGTGGAACGCTGTCCATTTTTCACGCATGCCCGGCCCGATTAGGACGTGCTGAAACCAGATTTGGTTATCGTTTGGACCGTTCCAAAACTTTATCTCCACCGTGGTACGAATAAAGTTGTTCACCGACCAATAATGGCCACGTCCAGAATAGACCGATCCCACTGCAGGGAACTCCATATGGACCGGTAGTTTTCGGAGGTGGCCGGTCCAACGCGTTTTTCACGCGAAAATGCAAATAGAACGGTCCAAGTTTTGACATGCTCACTAACATTGCAGAACTACGAATCATGCAGTTGTTCATGTGAACACATTAGACGAATTGAACCTAGGTAAAGTCAGTTTCATCGCAGGTTCTGTATCCGTAGATCTGAGTTCGTGAAAGTCTAACACAACATCGAAATTTGAACTACTTTTAGCCAAACGACTCTTAGCGAAGCACCAACGACTGATGAGCCGACGCACCAATGTTGCTCAATAGGGTAGCGATTCTTCTTTCCGACATTGACACAACTCTTGTATGAAGCCACGTACACCAGACGATAACACGTCCTGTAACGTCCCGATATTCAATATTCAGCCGGCGTCCATAAATAATTTCCGCGTCAATAATCTAAATGCCTGTTACCTATGGTACCTACCAATTCCAAATGTGTATGAAATAAAGATAATAAAACCACAAGATTGTTTCCTACAAGAGAGAAGCGGCCATCGTTGTCAGAAAGACATGATGTGTTCTACACCGGTACATAAATTCTAATCACTGGTCATTCCGCGCGCATACGTATTGAGGGAGTTTGTGATTCGCAAAGATGTTCTGGACGTTAACTGTTAATCAAAATAGTCAAATATTCAATACGGCGCATTTCAGGCATTTTGGAAACCAGAGCATCCATGGTATCTCATCTTCTCATTACTACAACGAGTCGTTACCGCCAACGGTAATTTGTAATTTCAACAGCGATTCCGCATGCAATTACATCTAATTTACCAGACTATATCAAAATGGTTGAAGACAGAGATAACCGGAAGGTTGTTTACTTATTAATCTATTAGATTTCAATGTGATGGCCCCTGGTGTTGATGGAAAGGGGCAAGTATTCCGAACACTGACTTGCAAATAATCATATATACAGAGAGTCTATAGAACAATTCACTACTGTGTTCAATATTTTAACAAATCTACACCGTTCAACTGATAAATGATGCAACCGTTCTCCTTAAGATGTAACTCAAACTACAGAAAAACTTACCTCGGAAAAATGCAGCTTTGAGAATATATCTGTAACTCTTGTGGAATATTCTGAATGTTCTGGATGGCCTTGATCACGTTACTGTGAGATGGCATGAAACAGAAGATCTTTTATAATCCACCTCTTATGTGTGGGTGTGGCCATGGAACAGTCCGCGTCATCGTACTGTCACGGACACTACAACGGGGATCATCCAATTACAAGCATCTGGTCTGTCATTCATTATTCAGCCGTCGTTCATTGAAGAATATCCGCGTTCATTACCCCGAGACCTATTTCACGTTCCATATAGCTGCATTAGCACCAAATTTTAAAAGACCATCATAGTATACATAAACATAGGCTAGTTTCCTGCAAGAGAGAAGCTGTAAACAGTTTTCAATGATGCCGGCAAGACATAATGATGTTCCTAAAATATCAAATCCGTATCGCTGATCAGTATTCTTAATCCATATGATATTCGCAGCAAAGGCGTCATCTAGAGAATGATGTATCTCAGTCACGCTGTGATTGCGTTGTTCATATGAACACCATGAGGATCTTGAAGTACATGGGTTCATACGGCCAATAAATCCGGGTTAGTCGGAATTAAACACAAGGTACCCAAGAGATTTCAATCAATTTTCAGTTTGTAGTGACGTATCTCGTATTTCCGCGATGTGGGACTCCATACTCATGGCAATATTTTTGAATATGGGCAGACAATACCTGTCTGGCTGAAGTTAGGACACCCTTCAAGTGATCGTAAACCCTAAAGTAAAGTTTCCATCAAAAGAAAGGCCATTGCAAACAGTGTGAGAAAATATTTACTGTAATTCTTTACGATTTTACTACACAGAGTAAACTGCACATAAGGAATGGTATTCTATGGTGGTCTGTTGCAATCATATCTAGGTCCAGTGACGTCACACTGCCTTAAGTGAGCTGCCATTTTGGTGAAACATGCACATTGGAACAGTGAGTCTGTGTTGAAACTCGAAGTATACAAACCTTAAGCTTGAATCAAGCATTGAAAAGTGCATACACAGTTTGAAATATATGTATTAAGTCAGTGTGACGTCACTTGACCTAGATATGATTGCAACAGATCACCATAGAATACCATGCTTTATTTGCAGTTTATCCTGTGTAATAAAATCGTAAAATATTACAATAAATATATTCCACACTGTTTGCAATGGTCTTTCATTTAATGGAAACTTTATTTGGAGGTTTACGATCACTTTAACAATTGTATGCTGAAAGTATTTCAGAGTCTTGCCAAGTCCCCTATATCCTCTTTGAACATGAAATGATTTAAATTTAAACACTTTTTTTTACATGAAATGAGACTGTATTGTGGCTAAAAAACTTTCAGCCATACTTATTTCATGAGTTTGTGAATCACACTATTTGTTTTAAATAATCCGAAAATTAGACAAATGTATCGCCCTTCCTTCTCCGAGGATATCGGCTGTGGAAAGTCGTATTAAGAATAGCTATCCCGTTAGAGGGTCAAAATTGGTCATTTTTTTATTTCTTCATTCAAATATTCACTGTTTCGTCTAACATTTGGTGGAAAAATGAAATCAAAATTCTAATTAGAAGTGCTTCAATATTAGGATTAAAAATTTCGTTTCTGAGGCACTGGAAAAATTAAACAGATTGTCTTACAGGTGGTCCGATATCCAGCTGGGAAGAGATTAACCTTTCGCACCACTGTCTACTGTAATTCGTTAATAGTTGCCGGAGTATGTATTGTATTGTTAATTGACTCGCAGGAACTGGGCACCCTAATAGTCTGTCGTAAGAATAGAACAGCAGTTTGCATGGGATTGGCTACTGTTAAATTTTCCTTTCCAAAACTCATTTCCGCAGTATTTTGGTACGCTAATTATCTGGAAGTCATACTCATTTACATTAATCTACCCCCATCAAAACCATGCAAACATCCGTATTTTTGTTTTTAATTATAATATATACATCTCAGCTGAACAAGTTTTAGCATTAAAGTTTAAATTGGATTTTAAACCGCCTTGATGAATAAACTTAGTGTAATAGTTATCCAAAATAAACAGGAATGCGAGTAGGTCCCCCATGAGACAGATTAAAAATGTATTGGACAATAGAATACAAGCAAAAAACTAGGATTAATTCATCAGATGTATAGCTGGACACATTTTGCCCGATTTCCAGCCTTTCATTTTTTTTTACAAAATCAGAGATTTAAACGTTTATTTCTCGAAAAGTATCCATGCTACGCTTTTGACATTTAGCATGCTTGTTACTTATAAGGTGATCTAGTAAACACTATATAACTTTTTGTAAGTTGGGTTTAGTTTGTTAATTATTCAACTTTTAAGACAAATGACCGTAAAATAGTACGTTTTTTTCAATTTATTGTAGTAAAATAGCTGTTAAAACAAAACCAGGCAAAAATAAGAAAAATGAGATAAAGTTTACTAGTTCGAGTTGTCCTATCAAGGTATACTATCAAAATTGAAACAAGATCAGCAGTTTTCATGAAATTTCAATTGAAAAATGGACGCTATTCTTTTCATTTGAATTTTTTAAAATTGTAATATTTTCTACACAGTAGCAGCGTCGGTTATACACATCATATAGTTGGAATCCCTGCGATGTACGCTTTCATAAAATATACAGTTTATTATGGTTATCTTGTATATTTATTGATACAGAAGACAAATTGTCACGGGGGTGCAAAACTGCCTCTAACGGGATAGCTATCCTTAACATCTGGCCTGGACGATCATTATCTTTGGATCAAGCTCTACTAGAAAACGTAAAAATCCAATATGGCCGCCATTATGACGTCACAGTGACTTCATTTTCAGAAAAGCATAATAAATTAGTAAATAATAATCTGATGTAAAATAAAATAGCTTTTGTCTACTTTTCCTCACAGAAAACTAATGACGGATCACTTTTCTGATACCTCACATGGCCGCCATTTTGCATTTACCCATGATCCTCTGCTTGGGAAGTTATGCAAATAGGTTCAAAATGACCCCAATATGATAATGTAACGGAGTGTCAGCTCTCAAGTTGTTGTCGTTCCCGAGATAACAGCAAAAAACCCAAACATTAAACCTGGGTAAACGTAAATAAAATATTGATATCTAGAAAAACAGAACCATTTATCCGTTTTACCAGTCGCCCCCAACATGAAATAGTTTCAAACAAAATTTAGGCCTGACAGATTTATCGGTAGGAAGGCACAGAACGTTAGCTGGGCAATAGATAAAGTTAGATTCTTGGTATGTGCTTTAGAATAGGTTAACCAGAAGACTATACTGTGAAGTCATGTGACTGTCAGTAGGTCGGCACCTCTTCCCACTTCCCTTATATGCGTTGTAATTTCTTCAGTTCTATAGCGTTGAGGATATAATTATCGGGATGTTTCTTTGTTGACAGAGGTGCTTAAATTTCTCATTAACAATATTGATGTGGAATCCGGTAACACTGGGGCCTAAAGCGTATACTCGTCCTAATGGATGCGCATTCTGCACTATTTTTAGCAGACCGGTAGGCCAATGCGTAGAAATGGAAACAAATATTTTAAGCCCGTTCCTTCTCATTCATCAAACGCTATATAGACGATCTATTGACTGAATAAAATTTTCATATTCTCGGACTGAATGTGAGGTGCTAAGGGAAGCTTTCCCTTCAATTTTCCCCACCTCTTGCATATCGCTCCAATCTGAAGGAAACTTCCAATAGTGCAGATGGAACATTATATTTGGACCTATACTGTTATAGGTATAAAGGAATTAAATATTCATCCTATCTCCATTCGAGTTAAATACCCATATCCCAACCAAGAGAAGCAACTTTGCTGCGTTCATGCCAGCAGTAAATCCATATCATATCGCATGAATGTAATCGAACGATATTGTTGATTAGCAAGTATTCGAGAAACACATGGGGTGCGGCCATCTTTAAACAATCTCCCACAGAATGATAATCGAAAAAAGAGATTGGAGAAATATCAGCAGAACTTTGAAAATAGAGTCATGAAGTTTGTGACATTTCCAAATATCATTTACCAATTTATTTCTTATTCTCCAACTAGTAGGCCAGTCTCCACTAATTGACCAATCCGGAACCAGGTTATGCTTTTATCCCAATATCTCTTTAGATAACTTTTGCACACGGCCACCTACGATGATTTAGTTCCTTTATACCTTCATGAAGAGACCATAAAGCATCGCCCTGTATATAGAATAATGCGCCAAATCATTTTTTTCAACCTATCGCGTTGTATTCGGCTATATTCTAGTTACCCCATAATGTGGAACAACGTGACTGATGTTTAATTCAGATATAGACACGCAAACGGACATCAATTGACCATTACATAAGATTATTCAGTGTTGCGAATTAGGATGAAAGGGTCAATTTAATATCACCATGCAATTCGTGATAACTCGCTTAATGGTTGAGCTAACTAATTGAAAATGATTTAGGCAATTGAAATTGAACAGTTCTCTCTCCCACTCATAGGCAGTTTATATGACAAAAAGAAAATTCCTCTTTTTGTCCTATGCACTGATATCTCGGAGAATGTTTGGAAAAAATTGAGAAATTAATAACCGAAATGCCTAGCAACATCTCCCATCAACTATCCTACGCATAAAAATGTGTGAAATATCACTGCTATGCGTAAATCCTCCTAAAATTCGAATAGCTATTTCCACCCGAAGGTGCCGAGAGGTCTACCACAACTGATGTTTGAAACGCCCTTCATTCCACCCCTACCGCCCTCCCCCCACCAGCGCCGCGGTGTTGCCTTGTTGAAAGATTACAATGTCCCTCGAGGTATATACAAATGCAGAGGGATGACTGATTTACGTGGAACATGCATGAGGTGAACATGTATAATTTTCCTGTAAGGTGAAAATGGCTTACGGAGAGAAGACTACACTTTTGATATACCCATTTGTGAATAGCAGTTTTCCAAAAGAACCTGCATACGCATCCGGACTTTTTTTTGTATATTCATATATTTTTATTGCCATTAAATTGCCACATAATATATACAAGTAGAATGCCATACAATATGAACAAATCAAATATACATTGTTATTTGGCATTATTATAAAGACGATCACACACACACACACGCACACATACATACATATATATATATATTGA